>OX101824.2:30247114-30452114 GCA_944452925.2 Chrysolina oricalcia
TTTTTTAATTTTTTTTTAATTTTTTTTTTGAATTTTTTTTTATTTTTTTTTCGAATTTTTTTTTTTTATTTTTTTTTATTTTTTTTTAAATTTTTTTTTTGAATTTTTTTTTTATTTTTTTGAGATTTTTTTTTGAAATTTTTTTTTGAAAGTTTCTTTTCGAAAAATTTTCGTTTTGAAATTTTTTTTCATTCTTCTCTTAAATTTTTTTTGGAGATTTTTTTTGAAATTTTTTTTAAAGTTTTTTTTTGAAATTTTTTTGATATTTTTTTTTGAGAATCATTTTTTCGAAAAATTGTTTTCGAATTTTCTTTTTTGAAATTTTTTTTTAATTTTTTTTTTAATTTTTTGAAAATTTTTTGATAATTATTTTTTTGAAATTTTTTTTCAAGTTTTTTTGAAATTTCTTTTGAAAATTTTTTTTTGATTTTTTTTTTCGATTTTTTTTTTGTTTCGAAATTTTTTTCTTTTGAATATTTTTTTGACATTTTTTGAAAATTTTTTTTTGAATTTTTTTTTGGATTTTTTTTTTTTTTATTTTTTGAAATTTTTTAAAAAATTTTTTCGAATTTTTTTTTGAAATTTTTTTTAAAATTTTTTTTTGGAGTTTTTTTTTAAATTTTTTTTTTCTTTTTGAAATTTTTTTTGAAATTTTTTTTTTGAAAATTTTTTTGTCGAAATTTTTTTTCGAAATTTTTTTTAAAATTTTTTTTTATTTTTTTTCGAATTTTTTTTTTGAAATTTTTTCCGAAATTTTTTTTTTGAAAATTTTTTTTTTGAATTTTTTTTTGGAAATTTTTTTTCTAAAATTTTTTACTAATTTTTTTTTTATTTTTTTTTTAAATTTTTTTTTTGAAAATTTTTTTTTTGATATTTTTCTAGAATTTTTTTTTATTTTTTTTTGAATTTTTTTAAAAATTTATTTTGAAATTTTTTTTGAAAATTTTTTTTTCTAAATTTTTTTTTAAATTTTTTTTATTTTCTTTAAAAATTTTTTTCGAATTTTTTTTTTGAAATTTTTTTTTGAAATTCCTTCTGAATTTTTTTTTGAAACTGTTTTTGAATTTTTTTTTTTGAAAATATTTTTTCTAAATTTTTTTTCTAATTTTTTAAAAACATTTTCAAAATTTTTATTGGAATTTTTTTTTGAAATTTTTTTTCGAAAAATTTTCGCTTTGAATTTTTTTTTAAATTTTTTTTAAAAATTTTTTTTGGAATTTTTTTGAAAATTTTTTTTTTATTTTTTTTTGAAAATTTTTTTTTTGAAATTTTTTTTAAATTTTTTTTTGAATTTTTTTTAAAATTTTTTTTTAAATTTTGTTTCGAAAATTTTCTTTTTGAAAATTTTTTTAATTTTTTTTTTGAAATTTTTTTAAAATTTTTTTTTGAAAATTTTTTTTTTGAATTTTTTTTAAAATTTTTTCTTGAAAATTTCTTTTTTTGAAAATTATTGTTCGAAAATTTTTTTTTCGAAATTTTTTTTTAAAATTTGTTTTCGAATTTTTTTTTTGAAATTTTTTTCGAAATTTTTTTTTTGAAAATTTTTTTTTTCAATTTTTTTTTGGATTTTTTTAAAAATTTTTTTAAAATTTTTTTTAAATTTTTTAAAAAATTTTTTCGAATTTTTTTTTGATATTTTTTTTTTTATTTTTTTTTTGAGTTTTTTTTTACTTTTTTTTTCTTTTTGAATTTTTTTGGGATTTTTTTTAAATTTTTTTTTTTTTGTGAAAATTTTTTGATAATTTTTTTTGAATTTTTTTAAAATTTTTTTTATTTTTTTTTTCAAAAAATTTTTTTGAAATTTTTTTTAAAATTTTTTTTGAAATTTTTTTTTTAATTTTTTTTTCTCAATTTATTTTAAATTTTTTTTCTTTCGTTTTTTTAAAATATTTTTCTTTGAAAATTTTATTTTTGTAAAATTTAATTTTGATAATTTTTTTTTGAAATTTTTTTTTAATTTTTTGATAATTATTTTTTTGAAATTTTTTTTTTTGAAAATTTTTTTTTCTAAATTTTTTTTCGAAATTTTTTTTTCCATTTTTTTAATTTTTTTTCGAATTTTTTTTTGAAATTTTTTCCGAAATTTTTTTTTGAAATTTTTTTTTCTTTTTGAAATTTTTTTAAAAATTTTTTTTTTGAAAATTTTTTTTTTGAAAATTTTTTTTTTGAAAATTTTTTTTTTGAATTTTTTTTCGAAATTTTTTTAAAATTTATTTTGAAATTTGTTTTGAAACTTTTTTTTCCTAAATTTTTTTTTCTTAAATTTTTTTCAATTTTTTTTCGAATTTTTTTTTCGAAAAATTTTCGTTTTGATTTTTTTTTTATTTTTTTTTTGATAATTTCTTTTTTTGAATTTTTTTTTTCTAAATTTTTTTTCCAATATTTTGAAATTTTTTTTCGAAAAATTTCCGTTATGAATTTTTTTTTATTTTTTTTTGAAAATTTTTTTTTTTGAAAAATTTTTTTTCTAAATTTTTTTTCTAATTTTTTTAAAATTTTTTTTACATTTTTTTTCGAATTTTTTTTTTGAAATTTTTTTTCGAAAAATTTTCGTTTTGAATTATTTTTTTATTCTTCTCTTAAATTTTTTTTTGAGGTTTTTTTTGAAATTTTTTTTAAAATTTTTTTTTGTAATTTTTTTTTTTTGAAATTTTTTTTTGAGAATCATTTTTTCGAAAAATTGTTTTCGAATTTTTTTTTTTGAAATTTTTTTTGAAATTTTTTTTGAAATTTTTTTTTTATTTTTTGAAAATTTTTTGATAATTATTCTTTTGAAATTTTTTTTCAAGATTTTTGAAATTTTTTTTGAAAATTTTTTTTGAATTTTTTTTTGATTTTTTTTTGTTTCGAAATTTTTTTCTTTTGAAAATTTTTTTGACGTTTTTTTTAAATTTTTTTTGAATTTTTTTTTTTGAAATTTTTTCCGAAATTTTTTTTTTTGAAATTTTTTTTTTTTTTTTTGAAAATTTTTTGATAATTATTCTTTTGAAATTTTTTTTCAAGATTTTTGAAATTTTTTTTGAAATTTTTTTTTGAATTTTTTTTTTGATTTTTTTTTATTTCGA
The DNA here is from genome assembly GCA_944452925.2 of Chrysolina oricalcia. Lineage (NCBI taxonomy): Eukaryota > Metazoa > Arthropoda > Insecta > Coleoptera > Chrysomelidae > Chrysolina > Chrysolina oricalcia. The sequence goes on from OX101824.2 coordinate 30,250,180, forward strand.
AATTTTTTTCTTTTGAAAATTTTTTTGACGTTTTTTTTAAATTTTTTTTGAATTTTTTTCCGAAATTTTTTTTTTTGAAAATTTTTTTTTTGAATTTTTTTTTGGAATTTTTTTTTTATTTTTTTTTAAATTTTTTTAAATTTTTTAAAAAATTTTTTCGAATTTTTTTTTGAAATTTTTTTCAAAATTTTTTTTTTGAGTTTTTTTTGAAATTTTACTTTTTCTTTTTGAAATTTTTTTTAAAATTTTTTTTTTGAAAATTTTTTTTTCGAATTTTTTTTTCGAAATTTTTTTTAAATTTTTTTTTATTTTTTTTCGAATTTTTTTTTGAAATTTTTTCCGAAATTTTTTTTTCGAAAATTTTTTTTTTAATTTTTTTTTGGAATTTCTTTTAAATTTTTTTTTTAATTTTTTGAAATTTTTTAAAAATTTTTTTCGAATTTTTTTTTGATATTTTTTTAAAATTTTTTTTGGAGTTTTTTTTGAAATTTTTTTTTCTTTTTGAAATTTTTTTTAAAATTTTTTTTTTGGAATTTTTTTTTTGAAATTTTTTTTAAATTTTTTTTTTGAAAATTTTTTTTTTGAAAATTTTTTTTTGATTTTTTTCCTAGATTTGTTTTTATTTATTTTTCGAAATTTTTTTAAAATTTTTTTTGAAATTTTTTTTTCTCAATTTTTTTTTAATTTTTTTTTTCGTTTTTTTAAAATATTTTTCTTTGAAAATTTTATTTTTGTAAAATTTAATTTTGATAATTTTTTTTAAATTTTTTGATAATTATTTTTTTGAATTTTTTTTTAAAATTTTTTTTTGAGAATCATTTTTTCGAAAAATTGTTTTCGAATTTTCTTTTTTGAATTTTTTTTTTTAATTTTTTTAAAAAATTTTTTTTGAATTTTTTTATTTGAAAATTTTTTTTTTGAATTTTTTTTTGGAATTTCTTTTAAATTTTTTTTTTAATTTTTTGAAATTTTTTAAAAATTTTTTTCGAATTTTTTTTTGATATTTTTTTTAAATTTTTTTTGGAGTTTTTTTTGAAATTTTTTTTTCTTTTTGAATTTTTTTTTAAAATTTTTTTTTTGGAATTTTTTTTTTGAAATTTTTTTTAAATTTTTTTTTTTGAAAATTTTTTTTTTGAAAATTTTTTTTTGATTTTTTTTCTAGATTTGTTTTTATTTTTTTTTCGAAATTTTTTTAAAATTTTTTTGAAATTTTTTTTTCTCAATTTTTTTTTAATTTTTTTTTTTCGTTTTTTTAAAATATTTTTCTTTGAAAATTTTATTTTTGTAAAATTTAATTTTGATAATTTTTTTTAAATTTTTTGATAATTATTTTTTTGAATTTTTTTTTTTAATTTTTTTTTGAGAATCATTTTTTCGAAAAATTGTTTTCGAATTTTCTTTTTTGCATTTTTTTTTTATTTTTTTTAATTTTTTCTTTCAAACATTTTTTTGAATTTTTTTTTAAAACTTTTTTTAAATTCTTTTTTAATTTATTGAAAATTTTTTGATAATTATTTTTTTGAGATTTTTTTTTCAAGTTTTTTTGAAATTTTTTTTGAAAATTTTTTTTTGAATTTTTTTTTTCGAATTTTTTTTTGTTTCGAAATTTTTTTCTTTTGAAAATTTTTTTGACGTTTTTTTAAAATTTATTTTGAATTTTTTTTGAAATTTTTTTTCTAAATTTTTTTTTAAATTTTTTGAAATTTTTTTAAAAAATTTTTCGTTTTTTTTTTGATATTTTTTTTAAAATTTTTTTTTGGAGTTTTTTTTTGAAAATTTTTTTTTTCTTTTTGAAATTTTTTTTAAAATTTTTTTTTTGAAAATTTTTTTTTTGAAAATTTTTTTTTTGATTTTTTTTGAATTTTTCTAAAATTTTCGAAATTTTTTTAAAATTTATTTTGAAATTTTTTTTGAAACTTTTTTTTTGAAATTTTTTTTTTCTAAAATTTGTTTCTGATTTTTTAAATTTTTTTTCGAATTTTTTTTTCGAAAAATTTTCGTTTTGAATTTTTTTTATATTTTTTTTGAAAATTTTTTTTTCTAATTTTTTTTCTAATTTTTTTTAATTTTTTTTCGAATTTTTTTTTGAAATTTTTTTTCGAAAAATTTTCGTTTTGAATTTTTTTAAAATTTTTTTTTGAAAATTTCTTTTCGAAAAATTTTCGTTTTGAAATTTTTTTTCATTCTTCTCTTAAATTTTTTTTGGAGGTTTTTTTTGAAATTTTTTTTAAAATTTTTTTTTGAAATTTTTTTTTTTGAAATTTTTTTTTGAGAATCATTTTTTCGAAAAAATTTTTTCGAATTTTCTTTTTTGAAATTTTTTTTGAAATTTTTTTTTTAATTTTTTGAAAATTTTTTGATAATTATTTTTTTGAAATTTTTTTCAAGTTTTTTTGAAATTTTTTTTGAAAATTTTTTTTTGAATTTTTTTTTTCGATTTTTTTTTTGTTTCGAAATTTTTTTCTTTTGAATATTTTTTTGACATTTTTTGAAAATTTTTTTTTGAATTTTTTTTTGGAATTTTTTTTTTTTTTTTTTTAATTTTTTTAAAAAATTTTTTGTCGAAATTTTTTTTTAAATTTTTTTTTATTTTTTTTCGAATTTTTTTTTGAAATTTTTTCCGAAATTTTTTTTTTGAAAATTTTCGTTTTGAAATTTTTTTTTTATTCTTTTCTTAAATTTTTTTTTTATTTTTTTTTGAAAATTTATTTTTTGAATTTTTTTTTTGAATTTTTTTTTTGAAATTTTTTTTTTTGAAATTTTTTTTTTATTTTTTTCTAGAATTTTTTTTTTATTTTTTTTTTGAATTTTTTTTAAAATTTATTTTGAAATTTTTTTTGAAAATTTTTTTTTCTAAATTTTTTTTTTTATTTTTTTTTATTTTTTTTTAAATTTTTTTTCGAATTTTTTTTTTGAAATTTTTTTTTGAAATTTCTTCTGAATTTTTTTTTGAAACTGTTTTTGAATTTTTTTTTTGAAAATATTTTTTCTAAATTTTTTTTCTAATTTTTTAAAAACATTTTCAAAATTTTTTTTGGAATTTTTTTTTGAAATTTTTTTTCGAAAAATTTTCGCTTTAAATTTTTTTTTTTAATTTTTTTTAAAAATTTTTTTTGGAATTTCTTTGAAATTTTTTTTAAAATTTTTTTTTGAAAATTTTTTTTTTGAAATTTTTTTTGAATTTTTTTTTTAATTTTTTTTAAATTTTGTTTCGAAAATTTTCTTTTTGAAAATTTTTTTAATTTTTTTTTTGAAATTTTTTTTAAATTTTTTATTTGAAAATTTTTTTTTTGATTTTTTTTTTAAATTTTTTTTTGAAAATTTCTTTTTTTGAAAATTATTGTTCGAAAATTTTTTTTTCGAAATTTTTTTTTAAAATTTGTTTTCGAATTTTTTTTTGAAATTTTTTTTCGAAATTTTTTTTCAATTTTTTTTATTTTTTTCTCGAATTTTTTTTTAAAAATTTTTTTCGAAATTTTTTTTTTTTAATTTTTTTTTTCAATTTTTTTTTGGATTTTTTTTAAAATTTTTTTAAAAATTTTTTTAAATTTTTTAAAATTTTTTTTCGAATTTTTTTTTGAAATTTTTTTTCGAAATTTTTTTTTCAATTTTTTTTATTTTTTTTTCGAAATTATTTCCGAATTTTTTTTTTTTTATTTTTTTTTCAATTTTTTTTTGGATTTTTTTTAATTTTTTTTTTTAATTTTTTGAAATTTTTAAAAAAATTTTTCGAATTTTTTTTTGATATTTTTTTTAAATTTTTTTTTTTTGGAGTTTTTTTTTTAAACTTTTTTTTTCTTTTTGAATTTTTTTTGAAATTTTTTGAAAATTTTTTTCGAATTTTTTTTTTGAAATTTTTTTCAAATTTTTTTTTTTTTTTTGGGAAAATTTTTTGATAATTTTTTTTGAATTTTTTTTAAATTTTTTTTTATTTTTTCTTTCAAAAATTTTTTTGAAATTTTTTTTAAAATTTTTTTTGAAATTTTTTTTGAAATTTTTTTTTCTCAATTTTTTTTAAATTTTTTTTTCTTTCGTTTTTTTAAAATATTTTTCTTTGAAAATTTTATTTTTCTAAAATTTAATTTTGATAATTTTTTTAAAATTTTTTTTTAATTTTTTGATAATTATTTTCTTGAAATTTTTTTTGGAAGTTTTTTTTGAATTTTTTTTTAAAATTTTTTTTTGAGAATCATTTTTTCGAAAAATTGTTTTCGAATTTTCTTTTTTGAATTTTTTTTTGATTTTTTTTTGAATTTTTAAAAAAAATTTTTTTTGAATTTTTTTTTTTTGAAAATTTTTTGATAATTTTTTTTGAATTTTTTTTTTATTTTTTCTTTCAAAAATTTTTTTGAATTTTTTTTTGAAATTTTTTTAAAATTTTTTTAAAATTTTTTGATAATAATTTTTTTGAGATTTTTTTTTCAAGTTTTTTTGAAATTTTTTTTGAAAATTTTTTTTTGAATTTTTTTTTTCGAATTTTTTTTTTTAAATTTTTTTCGAAATTTTTTTTTTGAAAATTTTTTTTTTCAATTTTTTTTTGGATTTTTTTTTTAATTTTTTTTTAATTTTTTTAAATTTTTTAAAATTTTTTTTCGAATTTTTTTTTGATATTTTTTTTTAATTTTTTTTTTTGAGTTTTTTTTGAAACTTTTTTTTTCTTTTTGAATTTTTTTTGGATTTTTTTTAATTTTTTTTTTATTTTTTGAAATTTTTTGAAAATTTTTTTCGATTTTTTTTTTGAAATTTTTTTGTTTTTTTTTTTGTGAAAATTTTTTGATAATTTTTTTTGGATTTTTTTTAAATTTTTTTTTTATTTTTTCTTTCAAAAAATTTTTTTGAAATTTTTTTTAAAATTTTTTTTGAAATTTTTTTTTTTATTTTTTTTTCTCAATTTTTTTAAATTTTTTTTTTCTTTCGTTTTTTTAAAATATTTTTCTTTGAAAATTTTATTTTTGTAAAATTTAATTTCGATAATTTTTTTTTTAATTTTTTTTTAATTTTTTGGTAATTATTTTTTTGAAATTGTTTTTGGAAGTTTTTTTTGAAATATTTTTTTGAAATTTTTTTTTTGATTTTAAAAAATTTTTTTTTTTTATTTTGTTTCGAAATTTTTTTTTTGAAATTTTTTTTAAAATTTTTTTTTGAAAATTTTTTAAATTTTTTTTTTGAAAATTTTTTTTTTTGAATTTTTTTTTTAATTTTTTTTTGAAAATTTCTTTTTTTGAAAATTTTTTTTCGAAAATTTTTTTTTCGAAATTTTTTTTTGAAATTTGTTTTCGAATTTTTTTTTGAAATTTTTTTTCGAAATTTTTTTTTCAATTTTTTTAATTTTTTTTTCGAATTTTTATTTTGAAATTTTTTCCGAAATTTTTTTTTTTTATTTTTTTTTTCAACTTTTTTTTGGATTTTTTTTAATTTTTTTTTTTATTTTTTGAAATTTTTTAAAAATTTTTTTCGAATTTTTTTTTGATATTTTTTTTTAATTTTTTTTTTTGAATTTTTTTTTGAAACTTTTTTTTTCTTTTTGAATTTTTTTGAAAATTTTTTTAGAATTTTTTTTTTGAAATTTTTTTCTATTTTTTTTTTTTGTGAAAATTTTTTGATAATTTTTTTTGAATTTTTTTTAAATTTTTTTAAATTTTTTCTTTCAAAAATTTTTTTGAAATTTTTTTAAAATTTTTTTTTGAAATTTTTTTTGAAATTTTTTTTTCTCAATTTTTTTTAAATTTTTTTTTCTTTCGTTTTTTAAAAATATTTTTCTTTGAAAATTTTATTTTTCTAAAATTTAATTTTGATAATTTTTTTTAAATTTTTTTTTAATTTTTTGATAATTATTTTTTTGAAATTTTTTTAAAAATTTTTTTTTGAGAATCATTTTTTCGAAAAATTGTTTTCGAATTTTCTTTTTTGATTTTTTTTTGATTTTTTTTTGAATTTTTTAAAAAAAATTTTTTTGAATTTTTTTTTTTTTGAAAATTTTTTGATAATTTTTTTTTGAATTCTTTTTTTATTTTTTCTTTCAAAAATTTTTTTGAATTTTTTTTTGAAATTTTTTTAAAATTTTTTTTTAATTTTTTGATAATAATTTTTTTGAGATTTTTTTTTTCAAGTTTTTTTGAAATTTTTTTTGAAAATTTTTTTTTGAATTTTTTTTTTCGAATTATTTTTTTTTTGTTTCGAAATTTTTTTCTTTTGAAAATTTTTTTGACATTTTTTTAAATTTTTTTTGAATTTTTTTTTTTTAATTTTTTCCGAAATTTTTTTTTTGAAAATTTTTTTGTTTGAATTTTTTTTTGGATTTTTTTTTTCAAATTTTTATTTAATTTTTTGAATTTTTTTTTTAAATTTTTTGAAATTTTTTAAAAATTTTTTTCGAATTTTTTTTTGAAATTTTTTTTTTGGAGTATTTTTTGAAATTTTTTTTTTCTTTTTGAATTTTTTTTTAAATTTTTTTTTTGAAAATTTTTTTTTCGAAATTTTTTTTCGAAATTTTTTTTTCCATTTTTTTTATTTTTTTTCGTATTTTTTTTTGAAATTTTTTCCGAAATTTTTTTTTTTTAAATTTTTTTTTTAATTTTTTTTTTGAATTTTTTTTTTAATTTTTTTTAAATTTTTTTGAAATTTTTTAAAAATTTTTTTCGATTTTTTTTTTTGATATTTTTTTTAAAATTTTTTTTTTGTTTTTTTTGAAATTTTTTTTTTTTTTTTGAAATTTTTTTTAAAATTTTTTTTTTTGAAAATTTTTTTTTTGAAAATTTTTTTTTTGAAATTTTTTTTTTGATTTTTTTTGAATTTTTTTTAAAATTTTTTTTCGAAATTTTTTTAAATTTTTTTTGAAACTTTTTTTTCTTAATTTTTTTTTAAATTTTTTGATAATAATTTTTTTGAGATTTTTTTTTCAAGTTTTTTTGAAATTTTTTTTGAAAATTTTTTTTTTGAATTTTTTTTTTCGAATTTTTTTTTTGAAATTTTTTCCGAAATTTTTTTTTTTGAAATTTTTTTTTTGAATTTTTTTTTGAATTTTTTTTTTTAATTTTTTTTTAAATTTTTTGAAATTTTTTAAAAATTTTTTTCGAATTTTTTTTTGATATTTTTTTTAAAAATTTTTTTGAGTATTTTTTTGAAATTTTTTTTTTCTTTTTGGAATTTTTTTTAAAATTTTTTTTTTGAAAATTTTTTTTTGATTTTATTTGAATTTTTTTTTAATTTTTTTTCGAATTTTTTTTAAAGTTTATTTTGAAATTTTTTTTGAAACTTTTTTTTCTTAAATTTTTTTCTAATTTTTTTAATTTTTTTCGAATTTTTTTTTCGAAAAATTTTCGTTTTGAATTTTTTTTTATTTTTTTTTGAAATTTTTTTTTCTAAATTTTTTTTCTAATTTTTTAAAAATTTTTTTCGAATTTTTTTTGGAAATTTTTTTTTGAAATTTTTTTTCGAAAAATTTTCGTTTTGAATTTTTTTTAAAATTTTTTTTTGATAATTTCTTTTTTTGAAAATTTTTTTTTCTAAATTTTTTTTCTATTTTTTTTAAATTTTTTTAAAATTTTTTTTCGAATTTTTTTTTTGAAATTTTTTTTCGAAAAATTTTCGTTTTGAAATTTTTTTTTATTCTTTTCTTAAATTTTTTTTGGAGGTTTTTTTTGAATTTTTTTTAAAAATTTTTTTTGAAATTTTTTTTTTTTGAATTTTTTTTGATATTTTTTTTTGAGAATCATTTTTTCGAAAAATTGTTTTCGAATTTTCTTTTTTGAATTTTTTTTTATTTTTTTTTGAATTTTTTAAAAAAAATTTTTTTGAATTTTTTTTATTTTTTTTTTTGAATTTTTTTTTTGAATTTTTTTTTCGAAAAATTTTCGTTTTGAAATTTTTTTTTTCTTTTCGAATTTTTTTTAAAATTTTTTTTTTGAAAATTTTTTTTTCGAAATTTTTTTTCGATATTTTTTTTTAAATTTTTTAAAAAATTTTTTCGAATTTTTTTTTTTGAAATTTTTTCCGAAATTTTTTTTTCTTAATTTTTTTTGAATTTTTTTTTGGAATTTTTTTTTATTTTTTTCTCAAATTTTTTTTTGGAAGTTTTTTTGAATTTTATTTAAATTTTCTTTTTGAATTTTTTTTTTAAATTTTTTTGAAAATTTTTTTTTTGATTTTTTTTCTAGAATTTTTTTTATTTTTTTTAAAAATTTATTTTGAAATATTTTTTTTAAACTTTTTTTTTGGAAATTTTTTTTCTAATTTTTTAAAAAATTTTTTAAATTTTTTTTCGAATTTTTTTTTTGAAATTTTTTTTCGAAAAATTTTCGTTTTGAAATTTTTTTTAAATTCTTTTCTTAAATTTTTTATTTATTTTTTTTGAAAATTTATTGTTTGAAATTTTTTTTTAATTTTTTTTTTGAAAATTTTTTTTTTGAAATTTTTTTTTTTTGATTTTTTTCTAGAATTTTTTTTTTATTTTTTTTTGAATTTTTTTTTAAATTTATTTTGAAATTTTTTTTGAAACTTTTTTTTTTGAAAATTTTTTTTTCTAAATTTTATTTCTAATTTTTTTTATTTTTTTTTTTAATTTTTTTTCGAATTTTTTTTTTTGAAATTTTTTTAAAAATTTTTTTTTAAATTTTTTTTGAAATTTTTTTTTCGAAAAATTGTTTTCAAATTTTCTTTTTTGAATTTTTTAAAAAATTTTTTTTTGAATTTTTAATTTTTTTCTATTTTTTTTTATTTTTTTTTTTGAAAATTTGTTTTTTGAAATTTTTTCTGAATTTTTTTTAGAAACTGTTTTTGAATTTTTTTTTTTGAAAATATTTTTTCTAAATTTTTTTTCTAATTTTTTAAAAACATTTTCAAATTTTTTTTTGGAATTTTTTTTTGAAATTTTTTTTCGAAAAATTTTTGCTTTGAATTTTTTTTTTTAATTTTTTTTTTAATTTTTTTTGGAATTTTTAAAAATTTTTTTTTTTTTATTTTTTTTTGAAATTTTTTTAAAAATTTTCTTTTGAATTTTTTTTTTAAATTTTTATTTATTTTGTTACGAAAATTTTTTTTTGAAAATTTTTTTAAATTTTTTTTTTGAAATTTTTTTTTTGAAATTTTTTTTAAATTTTTTTTGAAAATTTCTTTTTTTGAAAATTTTTTTTCGAAAATCTTTTTTTCGAAATTTTTTTTTGAAATTTTTTTTTCTTTTTGAATTTTTTTTTAAATTTTTTTTTTGAAAATTTTTTTTTCGAAATTTTTTTTCGAAATTTTTTTTTCAATTTTTTTTATTTTTTTTTCGAATTTTTTTTTGAAATTTTTTCCGAAATTTTTTTTTTGAAATTTTTTTTTTGAATTTTTTTTTGGAATTTTTTTTTAAATTTTTTTTTTAATTTTTTGAAATTTTTTAAAAAATTTTTTCGAATTTTTTTTTGGTATTTTTTTTTAAATTTTTTTTTGAGTTTTTTTTTGAATTTTTTTTTTCTTTTTGAAATTTTTTTTTAAATTTTTTTTTTGAAATTTTTTTCTTTGAAAATTTTTTTTTTGATTTTTTTTCTAGATTTTTTTTAAATTTTTTTTCGAATTTTTTTTCGAAAAATTTTCGTTTTGAATTTTTTTTTATTTTTTTTTGAAATTTTTTTTTTCTAAATTTTTTTTCGAATTTTTTTAAATGTTTTTTCGAATTTTTTTTTGAAATTTTTTTTTTAAATTTTTTTTCGAAAAATTTTCGTTTTGAATGTTTTTTAAAATTTTTTTTTGATAATTTCTTTTTTTGAAATTTTTTTTTCTAAATTTCTTTTCTATTTTTTTTTAATTTTTTTAAAATTTTTTTTCGAATTTTTTTTTTGAAATTTTTTTTCGAAAAATTTTCGTTTTGAAATTTTTTTTTATTCTTTTCTTAAATTTTTTTTGAAGGTTTTTTTTGAATTTTTTTTTAAAATTTTTTTTTGAAATTTTTTTTTTTTGAATTTTTTTTGATATTTTTTTTTGAGAATCATTTTTTCGAAAAATTGTTTTCGAATTTTCTTTTTTGATTTTTTTTTTATTTTTTTTTTGAATTTAAAAAAAAAATTTTTTGAATTTTTTTTTTCAAAAAATTTTTTGACGTTTTTTTTAAATTTTTTTTTTCAATTTTTTGAAAATTTTTTGATAATTATTTTTTTGAAATTTTTTTTTTCAAGTTTTTTGAAATTTTTTTTGAAAATTTTTTTTTTGAATTTTTTCTTTCGAATTTTTTTTTTTGAAAATTTTTTTGAAGTTTTTTTTAAATTTTTTTTGAATTTTTTTTTATTTTTTTTTGAAAATTTCTTTTTTTGAAATTTTTTTTTTCTAAATTTTTTTTCCAATTTTTTGAAATTTTTTTTCGAAAAATTTTCGTTATGAATTTTTTTTTATTTTTTTTTTAATTTCTTTTTTTGAAAATTTTTTTTTCTAAATTTTTTTTCTAATTTTTTTAAATTTTTTTCTAATTTTTTTAATTTTTTTTCGAAATTTTTTTAAAATTTATTTTGAAATTTTTTTTGAAACTTTTTTTTTTGAAAATTTTTTTTTCTAAAATTTGTTTCTAATTTTTTAAATTTTTTTTCGAATTTTTTTTTCGAAAAATTTTCGTTTTGAATTTTTTTTTTAATTTTTTTTTGGAAATTTCTTTTTTTGAAAATTTTTTTTTCTGAAATTTTTTTCTAATTTTTTTAAAATTTTTTTTCGAATTTTTTTTTTGAAATTTTTTTTCGAAAAATTTTCGTTTTGAAATTTTTTTTATTCTTTTCTTAATTTTTTTAGAGGTTTTTTTTGAAATTTTTTTAAAAATTTTTTTTTGAAATTTTTTTGATATTTTTTTTGAGAATCATTTTTTCGAAAAATTGTTTTCGAATTTTCTATTTTGAATTTTTTTTTGAATTTTAAAAAAAAAATTTTTTATTTTTTTTTTGAATATTTTTTGATAATTTTTTTTTGAATTTTTTTTTTATTTTTTCTTTCAAAAATTTTTTTGAAATTTTTTTTTAATTTTTTTTTTAATTTTTTTTTTTGAAAATTTTTTGATAATTATTTTTTTGAAATTTTTTTTTCAAGTTTTTTGAAATTTTTTTTGAAAATTTTTTTTTTGAATTTTTTTTTTCGAAATTTTTTTCTTTTGAAAATTTTTTTGACGTTTTTTTTAAATTTTTTGTGAATTTTTTTTTTTAAATTTTTTCCGAAATTTTTTTTTTTGAAAATTTTTTTTTAAAATTTTTTTTGGATTTTGTTTTTAATTTTTTTTTTAATTTTTTGAAATTTTTTAAAAAATTTTTTCGAATGTTTTTTTTGATTTTTTTTTCAAATTTTCTTTTTGATTTTTTTTAAATTTTTTTTAAAAATTTTTTTTCGAAATTTTTTTTTTGAAATTTTTTAAAAATTTTTTTTTTGAAAATTTTTTTTTTGAAAATTTATTTTTTGAAATTTTTTTTTGATTTTTTTTCTAGAATTTTTTTTTTATTTTTTTTTTTCGAATTTTTTTTTTGAAATTTGTTTTCGAATTTTCTTTTTGAAAAATGTTTTTTCTGAATTTTTTTTTCTAAATTTTTTTTCTAATTTTTTTTATTTTTTTTTTCGAATTTTTTTTTGAATTTTTTTTTCGAAAAATTTTCGTTTTGAAATTTTTTTTTTCTTTTCGAATTTTTTTTTTAAATTTTTTTTTTGAAAATTTTTTTTTCGAAATTTTTTTTCGATATTTTTTTTTCAATTTTTCAAAAAATTTTTTCGAATTTTTTTTTTTGAAATTTTTTCCGAAATTTTTTTTTGGATTTTTTTTTTATTTTTTTCTCAAATTTTTTTTTGGAAGTTTTTTTTGAATTTTATTTAAATTTTCTTTTTGAAATTTTTTTTTTAAATTTTTTTGAAATTTTTTTTTTGATTTTTTTTCTAGAATTTTTTTTTATTTTATTTTTTTAATTTATTTTGAAATATTTTTTTTAAACTTTTTTTTTGGAAATTTTTTTTCCAATTTTTTTTTTTATTTTTCAAAATTTTTTTAAAATTTTTTTTCGAATTTTTTTTTTGAAATTTTTTTTCGAAAAATTTTCGTTTTGAAATTTTTTTTAAATTCTTTTCTTAAATTTTTTATTTATTTTTTTTGAAAATTTATTTTTTGAAATTTTTTTTTTAAATTTTTTTTTTGAAAATTTTTTTTTTGAAATTTTTTTTTTGATTTTTTTCTAGAATTTTTTTTTATTTTTTTTGAATTTTTTTTTAAATTTATTTTGAAATTTTTTTTGAAACTTTTTTTTTTGAAAATTTTTTTTTCTAAATTTTTTTTCTAATTTTTTTTATTTTTTTTAAAAATTTTTTTCGAATTTTTTTTTTGAAATTTTTTTTTAATTTTTTTAAAATTTTTTTTTGAAATTTTTTCGAAAAATTGTTTTCAAATTTTCTTTTATGAATTTTTTAAAAAATTTTTTTTTGAATTTTTAATTTTTTTTTATTTTTTTTTTATTTTTTTTTTGAAAATTTTTTTTTTGAAATTCTTTCTGAATTTTTTTTAGAAACTGTTTGAATTTTTTTTTTTGAAAATATTTTTTCTAAATTTTTTTTCTAATTTTTTAAAAAAATTTTTTTTCGAATTTTTTTTTCGAAAAATTTTCGTTTTGAATTTTTTTTTAAATTTTTTTTTGATAATTTCTTTTTTTGAAATTTTTTTTTTCTAAATTTTTTTTCTATTTTTTTAAATTTTTTTTAAAATTTTTTTTCGAATTTTTTTTTTGAAATTTTTTTTCGAAAAATTTTCGTTTTGAAATTTTTTTTTTCTTTTCGAATTTTTTTTTTAAATTTTTTTTTTGAAATTTTTTTTTTCGAAATTTTTTTTCGATATTTTTTTTTCAATTTTTTAAAAATTTTTTTCGAATTTTTTTTTTTGAAATTTTTTCCGAAATTTTTTTTTTCTTAATTTTTTTTTGGAATTTTTTTTTATTTTTTTCTCAAATTTTTTTTTGGAAGTTTTTTTTGAATTTTATTTAAATTTTCTTTTTGAAATTTTTTTTTAAAATTTTTCTGAAATTTTTTTTTGATTTTTTTTTTAGAATTTTTTTTTATTTTTTTTTTAAATTTATTTTGAAATATTTTTTTTAAACTTTTTTTTTGGAATTTTTTTTTCTAATTTTTTTTTTAATTTTTTAAAATTTTTTTAAATTTTTTTTTCGAATTTTTTTTTTGAAATTTTTTTTCGAAAAATTTTCGTTTTGAAATTTTTTTTAAATTCTTTTCTTAAATTTTTTATTTATTTTTTTTGAAAATTTATTTTTTGAAATTTTTTTTAAAATTTTTTTTTTTTTAATTTTTTTTTTGAAATTTTTTTTTTGATTTTTTTCTAGAATTTTTTTTTTTATTTTTTTTTGAATTTTTTTTTAAAATTTATTTTGAAATTTTTTTTGAAACTTTTTTTTTTGAAAATTTTTTTTTCTAAATTTTTTTTCTAATTTTTTTTATTTTTTTTTAAATTTTTTTTCGAATTTTTTTTTTGAAATTTTTTTTAAATTCTTTTTAAAATTTTTTTTAAATTTTTTTTTCGAAAAATTGTTTTCAAATTTTCTTTTTTGAATTTTTTAAAAAAATTTTTTTTGAATTTTTAATTTTTTTTTATTTTTTTTTTTTTTTGAAAATTTTTTTTTTTAGAAACTGTTTGAATTTTTTTTTTTGAAAATATTTTTTCTAAATTTTTTTTCTAATTTTTTAAAAACATTTTTAAAATTTTTTTTGGAATTTTTTTTTGAAATTTTTTTTCGAAAAATTTTCGCTTTGAATTTTTTTTTTTAATTTTTTAAAAAATTTTTTTTGGAATTTTTTAAAAAAAATTTTTTTTATTTTTTTTTGAAATTTTTTTTTTGAAATTTTTTTAAAAATTTTCTTTTGAATTTTTTTTTTAAATTTTTATTTATTTTGTTTCGAAAATTTTTTTTTGAAAATTTTTTCAAATTTTTTTTTTGAAATTTTTTTTTCTGAAATTTTTTTTAAATTTTTTTTGAAAATTTCTTTTTTTGAAAATTTTTTTTCGAAAATTTTTTTTTCGAAATTTTTTTTTTTAATTTTTTTTCGAATTTTTTTGAAACTTTTTTTTAAATTTTTTTTTTGAGTTTTTATTGAATTTTTTTTTCTTTTTGAATTTTTTTTTAAATTTTTTTTTTGAAAATTTTTTTTTCGAAATTTTTTTTTGAAATTTTTTTTTCAATTTTTTTTATTTTTTTTTCGAATTTTTTTTTGAAATTTTTTCCGAAATTTTTTTTTTGAAATTTTTTTTTTGAATTTTTTTTCGGAATTTTTTTTTAAATTTTTTTTTAATTTTTTGAAATTTTTTAAAAAATTTTTTCGAATTTTTTTTGGTATTTTTTTTTTAATTTTTTTTTGAGTTTTTTTTTGAAATTTTTTTTTCTTTTTGAAATTTTTTTTGAAATTTTTTTTTTGAAAATTTTTTCTTTGAAAATTTTTTTTTTGATTTTTTTTCTAGATTTTTTTTTATTTTTTTTTAATTTTTTTTCGAATTTTTTTTTGAAAAATTTTCGTTTTGAATTTTTTTTTATTTTTTTTTTTAAATTTTTTTTTCTAAATTTTTTTTCTAATTTTTTTAAAATTTTTTTCGATTTTTTTTTTGAAATTTTTTTCTAATTTTTTAAATTTTTTTTTCAAATATTTTTCTGTGAAAATTTTTTTTTTGAAAAATTTTATTTTGAAATTTTTTTTTTTTGAAAATTTTTTGATAATTTTTTTTTAATTTTTTTAAAAATTTTTTTTTATTTTTTCTTTCAAAAATTTTTTTGAAATTTTTTTAAAAATTTTTTTTGAAATTTTTTTTGAAATTTTTTTTTTTCAATTTTTTTTAAATGTTTTTTTCTTTCGTTTATTTTTAAATATTTTTCTTTGAAAATTTTATTTTTGTAAAATTTAATTTTGATAATTTTTTTTAAATTTTTTGATAATTATTTTTTTGAAATTTTTTTTAAATTTTTTTTTGAGAATCATTTTTTCGAAAAATTGTTTTCGAATTTTCTTTTTTGAATTTTTTTTTTATTTTTTTTTGAATTTTTTTAAAAATTTTTTTTTGAATTTTTTTATTTGAAAATTTTTTGATAATTTTTTTTTTATTTTTTAAAATTTTTTCTTTCAAAAATTTTTTTGAATTTTTTTTTGAAATTTTTTTAAAATTTTTTTTAAATTTTTTTAAAATTTTTTGAGATTTTTTTTTCAAGTTTTTTTGAAATTTTTTTTGAAAATTTTTTTTTGAATTTTTTTTTTTCGAATTTTTTTTTGTTTTGAAATTTTTTTTCTAAATTTTTTTTTAAATTTTTTGAAATTTTTTAAAAATTTTTTTCGAATTTTTTTTTGATATTTTTTTTTAATTTTTTTTTTGAAAATTTTTTTTTTGAAATTTTTTTTTTTGATTTTTTTTAAATTTTTTTTAAATTTTTTTTCGAAATTTTTTTTAAATCTATTTTGAAACTTTTTTTTTTGAAAATTTTTTTTCTAAAATTTGTTTCTAATTTTTTTAATTTTTTTTCGAATTTTTTTTTCGAAAAATTTTCGTTTTGAATTTTTTTTTATTTTTTTTTGAAAATTTTTTTTTCTAAATTTTTTTTCCAATTTTTTTAAATTTTTTTTCGAATTTTTTTATGAAATTTTTTTTCGAGAAATTTTCGTTTTGAATTTTTTTTAAATTTTTTTTTGAAAATTTTTTTTCGAAAAATTTTCGTTTCGAAATATTTTTTCATTCTTCTCTTATATTTTTTTTGGAGATTTTTTTTGAAATTTTTTTTAAATTTTTTTTTGAAATTTTTTTTTTTGAAATTTTTTTGATATTTTTTTTTGAGAATCATTTTTTCGAAAAATTGTTTTCGAATTTTCTTTTTTGAAATTTTTTTTGAAATTTTTTTTTTATTTTTTGAAAATTTTTTGAAAATTATTTTTTTGAAATTTTTTTTCAAGTTTTTTTGAAATTTTTTTTGAAATTTTTTTTTTGAATTTTTTTATTTCGATTTTTTTTTGTTTCGAAATTTTTTTCTTTTGAAAATTTTTTTGACATTTTCTTAAAATTTTTTTTGAATTTTTTTCCGAAATTTTTTTTTTGAAAATTTTTTTTGAATTTTTTTTTGGAATTGTTTTTTTTTTTTAATTTTTTGAAATTTTTTAAAAAAATTTTTCGAATTTTTTTTTGAAATTTTTTTTTAAATTTTTTTTTTTGGAGTTTTTTTTGAAATTTTTTTTTTTAATTTTTTTTTTGAAAATTTTTTTTTCGAAATTTTTTTTCGAAATTTTTTTTTTTTTTTTTTCGAATTTTTTTTTTGAAATTTTTCATTGAAAAATTTTCGTTTTGAAATTTTTTTTCGAAAAATTTTCATTTTGAATTTTTAAATTTTTTTTTAAATTTTTTTTCGAATTTTTTTTTTAATTTTTTAAAAATTTTTTTTTTCGAAAATTTTTGTTTTGAAAATTTTTTTTTTGAAATTTTTGTTTTGATTTTTTTTCTAGAATTTTTTTTTTATTTTTTTTCGATTTTTTTTTTTAATTTATTTTGAAATTTTTTTTGAAACTTTTTTTTTTTAATTTTTTTTTCTATATTTTTTTTTCTAAATTTTTTTTCTAATTTTTTTTTATTTTTTTTTCGAATTTTTTTTTTGAATTTTTTTTTCTTTTTGAAATTTTTTTTAAAATTTTTTTTTTGAAATTTTTTTTTTGAATTTTTCTTTTCGAATTTTTTTTTTTTGAAAATTTTTTTGACGTTTTTTTTAAATTTTTTTTTAATTTTTTTTTTGAAATTTTTTCCGAAATTTCTTTTTTTGAAAATTTTTTTTTTGAATTTTTTTTGGATTTTTTTAAAAATTTTTTTTCATTTTTTGAAATTTTTTAAAAATTTTTTTCGATTTTTTTTTTGAAATTTTTTTCTAATTTTTTTTTAATTTTTTTTCAAATATTTTTCTGTGAAAATTTTTTTTTTTGAAAATTTTTTTGAAGTTTTTTTTAAATTTTTATTGAATTTTTTTTTATTTTTTTTTGAAAATTTCTTTTTTTGAAATTTTTTTTTTCTAAATTTTTTTTCCAATTTTTTGAAATTTTTTTTCGAAAAATTTTCATTTTGAATTTTTTTTTTATTTTTTTTTAAATTTCTTTTTTTGAATTTTTTTTTTCTAAATTTTTTTTCTAATTTTTTTAATTTTTTTTTTACATTTTTTTCTAATTTTTTTAATTTTTTTTCGAATTTTTTTTTCGAAAAATTTTCGTTTTGAATTATTTTTTTTTTCTTTATGAAATTTTTTTTAAATATTTTTTTTTGAAATTTTTTTTTTGATTTTTTTTTGAATTTTTTTTAAATTTTTTTTCGAAATGTTTTTAAAATTTATTTTGAAATTTTTTTTGAAATTTTTTTTTTTGAAAATTTTTTTTTTGAAAATTTTTTTTTGATTTTTTTTCTAGATTTGTTTTTATTTTTTTTTCGAAATTTTTTTAAAATTTTTTTTGAAATTTTTTTTTCTCAATTTTTTTTTAATTTTTTTTTTTCGTTTTTTTAAAATATTTTTCTTTGAAAATTTTATTTTTGTAAAATTTAATTTTGATAATTTTTTTTAAATTTTTTGATAATTATTTTTTTGAATTTTTTTTTTAAATTTTTTTTTGAGAATCATTTTTTCGAAAAATTGTTTTCGAATTTTCTTTTTTGCATTTTTTTTTTATTTTTTTTAATTTTTTCTTTCAAACATATTTTTGAATTTTTTTTTGAAACTTTTTTTAAATTCTTTTTTAATTTATTGAAAATTTTTTGATAATTATTTTTTTGAGATTTTTTTTTCAAGTTTTTTTGAAATTTTTTTTGAAAATTTTTTTTTGAATTTTTTTTTTCGAATTTTTTTTTGTTTCGAAATTTTTTTCTTTTGAAAATTTTTTTGACGTTTTTTTAAAATTTATTTTGAATTTTTTTTGAAATTTTTTTTCTAAATTTTTTTTTAAATTTTTTGAAATTTTTTAAAAAAATTTTTCGTTTTTTTTTTTGATATTTTTTTTTAAATTTTTTTTTGGAGTTTTTTTTTGAAAATTTTTTTTTTCTTTTTGAAATTTTTTTTAAAATTTTTTTTTTGAAAATTTTTTTTTTGAAAATTTTTTTTTTGATTTTTTTTGAATTTTTCTAAAATTTTCGAAATTTTTTTAAAATTTATTTTGAAATTTTTTTTGAAACTTTTTTTTTTGAAAATTTTTTTTTCTAAAATTTGTTTCTGATTTTTTAAATTTTTTTTCGAATTTTTTTTTCGAAAAATTTTCGTTTTGAATTTTTTTTATATTTTTTTTGAAAATTTTTTTTTCTAATTTTTTTTTCCAATTTTTTTTAATTTTTTTTCGAATTTTTTTTTGAAATTTTTTTTCGAAAAATTTTCGTTTTGAATTTTTTTAAAATTTTTTTTTGAAAATTTCTTTTCGAAAAATTTTCGTTTTGAAATTTTTTTTCATTCTTCTCTTAAATTTTTTTTGGAGGTTTTTTTTGAAATTTTTTTTAAAATTTTTTTTTGAAATTTTTTTTTTTGAAATTTTTTTTTGAGAATCATTTTTTCGAAAAATTTTTTTCGAATTTTCTTTTTTGAAATTTTTTTTGAAATTTTTTTTTTAATTTTTTGAAAATTTTTTGATAATTATTTTTTTGAAATTTTTTTCAAGTTTTTTTGAAATTTTTTTTGAAAATTTTTTTTTGAATTTTTTTTTTCGATTTTTTTTTTGTTTCGAAATTTTTTTCTTTTGAATATTTTTTTGACATTTTTTGAAAATTTTTTTTTGAATTTTTTTTTGGAATTTTTTTTTTTTTTTTTTTGATTTTTTTAAAAAATGTTTTGTCGAAATTTTTTTTAAAATTTTTTTTTATTTTTTTTCGAATTTTTTTTTGAAATTTTTTCCGAAATTTTTTTTTTGAAAATTTTCGTTTTGAAATTTTTTTTTTATTCTTTTCTTAAATTTTTTTTTTATTTTTTTTTGAAAATTTATTTTTTGAATTTTTTTTTTGAATTTTTTTTTTTGAAATTTTTTTTTTTGAAATTTTTTTTTTATTTTTTTCTAGAATTTTTTTTTTATTTTTTTTTTGAATTTTTTTTAAAATTTATTTTGAAATTTTTTTTGAAAATTTTTTTTTCTAAATTTTTTTTTTTATTTTTTTTATTTTTTTTTAAATTTTTTTTCGAATTTTTTTTTTGAAATTTTTTTTTGAAATTTCTTCTGAATTTTTTTTTGAAACTGTTTTTGAATTTTTTTTTTGAAAATATTTTTTCTAAATTTTTTTTCTAATTTTTTAAAAACATTTTCAAAATTTTTTTTGGAATTTTTTTTTGAAATTTTTTTTCGAAAAATTTTCGCTTTAAATTTTTTTTTTTAATTTTTTTTAAAAATTTTTTTTGGAATTTCTTTGAAATTTTTTTTAAAATTTTTTTTTGAAAATTTTTTTTTTGAAATTTTTTTTGAATTTTTTTTTTTATTTTTTTTAAATTTTGTTTCGAAAATTTTCTTTTTGAAAATTTTTTTAATTTTTTTTTTGAAATTTTTTTTAAATTTTTTATTTGAAAATTTTTTTTTTGATTTTTTTTTAAAATTTTTTTTTTGAAAATTTCTTTTTTTGAAAATTATTGTTCGAAAATTTTTTTTTCGAAATTTTTTTTTAAAATTTGTTTTCGAATTTTTTTTTGAAATTTTTTTTCGAAATTTTTTTTCAATTTTTTTTATTTTTTTCTCGAATTTTTTTTTTAAAATTTTTTTCGAAATTTTTTTTTTTTAATTTTTTTTTTCAATTTTTTTTTGGATTTTTTTAAAAATTTTTTTAAAAATTTTTTTAAATTTTTTAAAATTTTTTTTCGAATTTTTTTTTGAAATTTTTTTTCGAAATTTTTTTTTCAATTTTTTTTATTTTTTTTTCGAAATTATTTCCGAATTTTTTTTTTTTATTTTTTTTCAATTTTTTTTTGGATTTTTTTTAATTTTTTTTTTTAATTTTTTGAAATTTTTAAAAATTTTTTTCGAATTTTTTTTTGATATTTTTTTTAAATTTTTTTTTTTTTGGAGTTTTTTTTTGAAACTTTTTTTTTCTTTTTGAATTTTTTTTGAAATTTTTTGAAAATTTTTTTCGAATTTTTTTTTTGAAATTTTTTTCAAATTTTTTTTTTTTTTTTGGGAAAATTTTTTGATAATTTTTTTTGAATTTTTTTTAAATTTTTTTTTATTTTTTCTTTCAAAAATTTTTTTGAAATTTTTTTTAAAATTTTTTTTGAAATTTTTTTTGAAATTTTTTTTTCTCAATTTTTTTTAAATTTTTTTTTCTTTCGTTTTTTTAAAATATTTTTCTTTGAAAATTTTATTTTTCTAAAATTTAATTTTGATAATTTTTTTAAAATTTTTTTTTAATTTTTTGATAATTATTTTCTTGAAATTTTTTTTGGAAGTTTTTTTTGAATTTATTTTTAAAATTTTTTTTTGAGAATCATTTTTTCGAAAAATTGTTTTCGAATTTTCTTTTTTGAATTTTTTTTTGATTTTTTTTTGAATTTTTAAAAAAAATTTTTTTTGAATTTTTTTTTTTTGAAAATTTTTTGATAATTTTTTTTTGAATTTTTTTTTTATTTTTTCTTTCAAAAATTTTTTTGAATTTTTTTTTGAAATTTTTTTAAAATTTTTTTAAAATTTTTTGATAATAATTTTTTTGAGATTTTTTTTTCAAGTTTTTTTGAAATTTTTTTTGAAAATTTTTTTTTGAATTTTTTTTTTCGAATTTTTTTTTTAAAATTTTTTTCGAAATTTTTTTTTTGAAAATTTTTTTTTTCAATTTTTTTTTGGATTTTTTTTTAAATTTTTTTTTTAATTTTTTTAAATTTTTTAAAATTTTTTTTCGAATTTTTTTTTGATATTTTTTTTTAATTTTTTTTTTTGAGTTTTTTTTGAAACTTTTTTTTTCTTTTTGAATTTTTTTTGGATTTTTTTTAATTTTTTTTTTTATTTTTTGAAATTTTTTGAAAATTTTTTTCGATTTTTTTTTTGAAATTTTTTTCTGTTTTTTTTTTTGTGAAAATTTTTTGATAATTTTTTTTGGATTTTTTTTAAATTTTTTTTTTATTTTTTCTTTCAAAAAATTTTTTTGAAATTTTTTTTAAAATTTTTTTTGAAATTTTTTTTTTTATTTTTTTTTCTCAATTTTTTTAAATTTTTTTTTTCTTTCGTTTTTTTAAAATATTTTTCTTTGAAAATTTTATTTTTGTAAAATTTAATTTCGATAATTTTTTTTTAAATTTTTTTTAAATTTTTTGGTAATTATTTTTTTGAAATTGTTTTTGGAAGTTTTTTTTGAAATATTTTTTTGAAATTTTTTTTTTTGATTTTAAAAAATTTTTTTTTTTTATTTTGTTTCGAAATTTTTTTTTGAAATTTTTTTTAAAATTTTTTTTTGAAAATTTTTTAAATTTTTTTTTTGAAAATTTTTTTTTTTGAATTTTTTTTTTAATTTTTTTTTGAAAATTTCTTTTTTTGAAAATTTTTTTTCGAAAATTTTTTTTTCGAAATTTTTTTTTGAAATTTGTTTTCGAATTTTTTTTTGAAATTTTTTTTCGAAATTTTTTTTTTCAATTTTTTTAATTTTTTTTTCGAATTTTTATTTTGAAATTTTTTCCGAAATTTTTTTTTTTTATTTTTTTTTTCAACTTTTTTTTGGATTTTTTTTAATTTTTTTTTTATTTTTTGAAATTTTTTAAAAATTTTTTTCGAATTTTTTTTTGATATTTTTTTTAAATTTTTTTTTTTGGAGTTTTTTTTTGAAACTTTTTTTTTCTTTTTGAATTTTTTTGAAAATTTTTTTAGAATTTTTTTTTTGAAATTTTTTTCTATTTTTTTTTTTTGTGAAAATTTTTTGATAATTTTTTTTGAATTTTTTTTAAATTTTTTCAAATTTTTTCTTTCAAAAATTTTTTTGAAATTTTTTTAAAATTTTTTTTTGAAATTTTTTTTGAAATTTTTTTTTCTCAATTTTTTTTAAATTTTTTTTTCTTTCGTTTTTTAAAAATATTTTTCTTTGAAAATTTTATTTTTCTAAAATTTAATTTTGATAATTTTTTTTAAATTTTTTTTTAATTTTTTGATAATTATTTTTTTGAAATTTTTTTAAAAATTTTTTTTTGAGAATCATTTTTTCGAAAAATTGTTTTCGAATTTTCTTTTTTGATTTTTTTTTGATTTTTTTTTGAATTTTTTAAAAAAATTTTTTTTGAATTTTTTTTTTTTTGAAAATTTTTTGATAATTTTTTTTTGAATTCTTTTTTTATTTTTTCTTTCAAAAATTTTTTTGAATTTTTTTTTGAAATTTTTTTAAAATTTTTTTTTAATTTTTTGATAATAATTTTTTGAGATTTTTTTTTTCAAGTTTTTTTGAAATTTTTTTTGAAAATTTTTTTTTGAATTTTTTTTTTCGAATTATTTTTTTTTTGTTTCGAAATTTTTTTCTTTTGAAAATTTTTTTGACATTTTTTTAAATTTTTTTTGAATTTTTTTTTTTAATTTTTTCCGAAATTTTTTTTTTGAAAATTTTTTTGTTTGAATTTTTTTTTGGATTTTTTTTTTCAAATTTTTATTTAATTTTTTGAATTTTTTTTTTAAATTTTTTGAAATTTTTTAAAAATTTTTTTCGAATTTTTTTTTGAAATTTTTTTTTTGGAGTATTTTTTGAAATTTTTTTTTTCTTTTTGAATTTTTTTTTAAATTTTTTTTTTGAAAATTTTTTTTTCGAAATTTTTTTTCGAAATTTTTTTTTCCATTTTTTTTATTTTTTTTCGTATTTTTTTTTGAAATTTTTTCCGAAATTTTTTTTTTTTTAATTTTTTTTTTAATTTTTTTTTTGAATTTTTTTTTTAATTTTTTTTAAATTTTTTTGAAATTTTTTAAAAATTTTTTTCGATTTTTTTTTTTGATATTTTTTTTAAAATTTTTTTTTTGTTTTTTTTGAAATTTTTTTTTTTTTTTTGAAATTTTTTTTAAAATTTTTTTTTTTGAAAATTTTTTTTTTGAAAATTTTTTTTTTGAAATTTTTTTTTTGATTTTTTTTGAATTTTTTTTAAAATTTTTTTTCGAAATTTTTCTAAATTTTTTTTGAAACTTTTTTTCTTAATTTTTTTTTTAATTTTTTGATAATAATTTTTTTGAGATTTTTTTTTCAAGTTTTTTTGAAATTTTTTTTGAAAATTTTTTTTTTGAATTTTTTTTTTCGAATTTTTTTTTTGAAATTTTTTCCGAAATTTTTTTTTTTGAAATTTTTTTTTTGAATTTTTTTTTGAATTTTTTTTTTTAATTTTTTTTTAAATTTTTTGAAATTTTTTAA
The DNA here is from genome assembly GCA_944452925.2 of Chrysolina oricalcia. Taxonomy (NCBI): domain Eukaryota; kingdom Metazoa; phylum Arthropoda; class Insecta; order Coleoptera; family Chrysomelidae; genus Chrysolina; species Chrysolina oricalcia. The sequence continues at coordinate 30,273,488 of OX101824.2, forward strand.
AAATTTTTTTCGAATTTTTTTTTGATATTTTTTTTAAAAATTTTTTTCTAATTTTTTTAATTTTTTTCGAATTTTTTTTTCGAAAAATTTTCGTTTTGAATTTTTTTTTATTTTTTTTTGAAATTTTTTTTTCTAAATTTTTTTTCTAATTTTTTAAAAATTTTTTTCGAATTTTTTTTGGAAATTTTTTTTTTAAATTTTTTTTCGAAAAATTTTCGTTTTGAATTTTTTTTAAAATTTTTTTTTGATAATTTCTTTTTTTGAAAATTTTTTTTTCTAAATTTTTTTTCTATTTTTTTTAAATTTTTTTAAAATTTTTTTTCGAATTTTTTTTTTGAAATTTTTTTTCGAAAAATTTTCGTTTTGAAATTTTTTTTTATTCTTTTCTTAAATTTTTTTTGGAGGTTTTTTTTGAATTTTTTTTAAAAATTTTTTTTGAAATTTTTTTTTTTTGAATTTTTTTTGATATTTTTTTTTGAGAATCATTTTTTCGAAAAATTGTTTTCGAATTTTCTTTTTTGAATTTTTTTTTATTTTTTTTTGAATTTTTTAAAAAAAATTTTTTTGAATTTTTTTTTGAAAATTTTTCGATAATTTTTTTTTTTGAATTTTTTTTTATTTTTTCTTTCAAAAATTTTTTTGAATTTTTTTTTAAATTTTTTTTTTTTCAATTTTTTGAAAATTTTTTGTTAATTATTTTTTTGAAATTTTTTTTTTCAAGTTTTTTGAAATTTTTTTTGAAAATTTTTTTTTTGAATTTTTTCTTTCGAATTTTTTTTTTGAAAATTTTTTTGAAGTTTTTTTTAAATTTTTATTGAATTTTTTTTTATTTTTTTTTTGAAAATTTCTTTTTTTGAAATTTTTTTTTTCTAAATTTTTTTTCCAATTTTTTGAAATTTTTTTTCGAAAAATTTTCATTTTGAATTTTTTTTTTATTTTTTTTTAAATTTCTTTTTTTGAATTTTTTTTTTCTAAATTTTTTTTCTAATTTTTTTAATTTTTTTTTTACATTTTTTTCTAATTTTTTTAATTTTTTTTCGAATTTTTTTTTCGAAAAATTTTCGTTTTGAATTATTTTTTTTTTCTTTATGAAATTTTTTTTAAATATTTTTTTTTGAAATTTTTTTTTTGATTTTTTTTTGAATTTTTTTTAAATTTTTTTTCGAAATGTTTTTAAAATTTATTTTGAAATTTTTTTTGAAATTTTTTTTTTTGAAAATTTTTTTTTTGAAAATTTTTTTTTGATTTTTTTTCTAGATTTGTTTTTATTTTTTTTTCGAAATTTTTTTAAAATTTTTTTTGAAATTTTTTTTTCTCAATTTTTTTTTAATTTTTTTTTTTCGTTTTTTTAAAATATTTTTCTTTGAAAATTTTATTTTTGTAAAATTTAATTTTGATAATTTTTTTTAAATTTTTTGATAATTATTTTTTTGAATTTTTTTTTTAAATTTTTTTTTGAGAATCATTTTTTCGAAAAATTGTTTTCGAATTTTCTTTTTTGCATTTTTTTTTTATTTTTTTTAATTTTTTCTTTCAAACATTTTTTTGAATTTTTTTTTGAAACTTTTTTTAAATTCTTTTTTAATTTATTGAAAATTTTTTGATAATTATTTTTTTGAGATTTTTTTTTCAAGTTTTTTTGAAATTTTTTTTGAAAATTTTTTTTTGAATTTTTTTTTTCGAATTTTTTTTTGTTTCGAAATTTTTTTCTTTTGAAAATTTTTTTGACGTTTTTTTAAAATTTATTTTGAATTTTTTTTGAAATTTTTTTTCTAAATTTTTTTTTAAATTTTTTGAAATTTTTTAAAAAAATTTTTCGTTTTTTTTTTGATATTTTTTTTAAAATTTTTTTTTGGAGTTTTTTTTTGAAAATTTTTTTTTTCTTTTTGAAATTTTTTTTAAAATTTTTTTTTTGAAAATTTTTTTTTTGAAAATTTTTTTTTTGATTTTTTTTGAATTTTTCTAAAATTTTCGAAATTTTTTTAAAATTTATTTTGAAATTTTTTTTGAAACTTTTTTTTTTGAAAATTTTTTTTTCTAAAATTTGTTTCTGATTTTTTAAATTTTTTTTCGAATTTTTTTTTCGAAAAATTTTCGTTTTGAATTTTTTTTATATTTTTTTTGAAAATTTTTTTTTCTAATTTTTTTTTCCAATTTTTTTTAATTTTTTTTCGAATTTTTTTTTGAAATTTTTTTTCGAAAAATTTTCGTTTTGAATTTTTTTTAAATTTTTTTTTGAAAATTTCTTTTCGAAAAATTTTCGTTTTGAAATTTTTTTTCATTCTTCTCTTAAATTTTTTTTGGAGGTTTTTTTTGAAATTTTTTTTAAAATTTTTTTTTGAAATTTTTTTTTTTGAAATTTTTTTTTGAGAATCATTTTTTCGAAAAATTTTTTTCGAATTTTCTTTTTTGAAATTTTTTTTGAAATTTTTTTTTTAATTTTTTGAAAATTTTTTGATAATTATTTTTTTGAAATTTTTTTCAAGTTTTTTTGAAATTTTTTTTGAAAATTTTTTTTTGAATTTTTTTTTTCGATTTTTTTTTTGTTTCGAAATTTTTTTCTTTTGAATATTTTTTTGACATTTTTTGAAAAATTTTTTTTGAATTTTTTTTTGGAATTTTTTTTTTTTTTTTTTAATTTTTTTAAAAAATTTTTTGTCGAAATTTTTTTAAAAATTTTTTTTTATTTTTTTTCGAATTTTTTTTTGAAATTTTTTCCGAAATTTTTTTTTTGAAAATTTTCGTTTTGAAATTTTTTTTTTATTCTTTTCTTAAATTTTTTTTTTATTTTTTTTTGAAAATTTATTTTTTGAATTTTTTTTTTGAATTTTTTTTTTTGAAATTTTTTTTTTTGAAATTTTTTTTTTATTTTTTTCTAGAATTTTTTTTTTTATTTTTTTTTTGAATTTTTTTTAAAATTTATTTTGAAATTTTTTTTGAAAATTTTTTTTTCTAAATTTTTTTTTTTTATTTTTTTTATTTTTTTTTAAATTTTTTTTCGAATTTTTTTTTTGAAATTTTTTTTTGAAATTTCTTCTGAATTTTTTTTTGAAACTGTTTTTGAATTTTTTTTTTGAAAATATTTTTTCTAAATTTTTTTTCTAATTTTTTAAAAACATTTTCAAAATTTTTTTTGGAATTTTTTTTTGAAATTTTTTTTCGAAAAATTTTCGCTTTAAATTTTTTTTTTTAATTTTTTTTAAAAATTTTTTTTGGAATTTCTTTGAAATTTTTTTAAAAATTTTTTTTTGAAAATTTTTTTTTTGAAATTTTTTTTGAATTTTTTTTTTAATTTTTTTAAAATTTTGTTTCGAAAATTTTCTTTTTGAAAATTTTTTTAATTTTTTTTTTGAAATTTTTTTTAAATTTTTTATTTGAAAATTTTTTTTTTGATTTTTTTTTAAAATTTTTTTTTGAAAATTTCTTTTTTTGAAAATTATTGTTCGAAAATTTTTTTTTCGAAATTTTTTTTTAAAATTTGTTTTCGAATTTTTTTTTGAAATTTTTTTTCGAAATTTTTTTTCAATTTTTTTTATTTTTTTCTCGAATTTTTTTTTTTAAATTTTTTTCGAAATTTTTTTTTTTTAATTTTTTTTTTCAATTTTTTTTTGGATTTTTTTTAATTTTTTTTTTTAATTTTTTGAAATTTTTAAAAATTTTTTTCGAATTTTTTTTTGATATTTTTTTTAAATTTTTTTTTTTGGAGTTTTTTTTTGAAACTTTTTTTTTCTTTTTGAATTTTTTTTGAAATTTTTTGAAAATTTTTTTCGAATTTTTTTTTTGAAATTTTTTTCAAATTTTTTTTTTTTTTTGGGAAAATTTTTTGATAATTTTTTTTGAATTTTTTTTAAATTTTTTTTTATTTTTTCTTTCAAAAATTTTTTTGAAATTTTTTTTAAAATTTTTTTTGAAATTTTTTTTGAAATTTTTTTTTCTCAATTTTTTTTAAATTTTTTTTTCTTTCGTTTTTTTAAAATATTTTTCTTTGAAAATTTTATTTTTCTAAAATTTAATTTTGATAATTTTTTTAAAATTTTTTTTTAATTTTTTGATAATTATTTTCTTGAAATTTTTTTTGGAAGTTTTTTTTGAATTTTTTTTTAAAATTTTTTTTTGAGAATCATTTTTTCGAAAAATTGTTTTCGAATTTTCTTTTTTGAATTTTTTTTTGATTTTTTTTTGAATTTTTAAAAAAAATTTTTTTTGAATTTTTTTTTTTTGAAAATTTTTTGATAATTTTTTTTTGAATTTTTTTTTTATTTTTTCTTTCAAAAATTTTTTTGAATTTTTTTTTGAAATTTTTTTAAAATTTTTTTAAAATTTTTTGATAATAATTTTTTTGAGATTTTTTTTTCAAGTTTTTTTGAAATTTTTTTTGAAAATTTTTTTTTGAATTTTTTTTTTCGAATTTTTTTTTTTAAATTTTTTTCGAAATTTTTTTTTTGAAAATTTTTTTTTTCAATTTTTTTTTGGATTTTTTTTTAAATTTTTTTTTTAATTTTTTTAAATTTTTTAAAATTTTTTTTCGAATTTTTTTTTGATATTTTTTTTTTAATTTTTTTTTTTGAGTTTTTTTTGAAACTTTTTTTTTCTTTTTGAATTTTTTTTGGATTTTTTTTTATTTTTTTTTTTATTTTTTGAAATTTTTTGAAAATTTTTTTCGATTTTTTTTTTTAAATTTTTTTCTGTTTTTTTTTTTTGTGAAAATTTTTTGATAATTTTTTTTGGATTTTTTTTAAATTTTTTTTTATTTTTTCTTTCAAAAAATTTTTTTGAAATTTTTTTTAAAATTTTTTTTGAAATTTTTTTTTTTATTTTTTTTTCTCAATTTTTTTAAATTTTTTTTTTCTTTCGTTTTTTTAAAATATTTTTCTTTGAAAATTTTATTTTTGTAAAATTTAATTTCGATAATTTTTTTTTTAATTTTTTTTTAATTTTTTGGTAATTATTTTTTTGAAATTGTTTTTGGAAGTTTTTTTTGAAATATTTTTTTGAAATTTTTTTTTTTGATTTTAAAAATTTTTTTTTTTTTATTTTGTTTCGAAATTTTTTTTTGAAATTTTTTTTAAAATTTTTTTTTGAAAATTTTTTAAATTTTTTTTTTGAAAATTTTTTTTTTTGAATTTTTTTTTTAATTTTTTTTTGAAAATTTCTTTTTTTGAAAATTTTTTTTCGAAAATTTTTTTTTCGAAATTTTTTTTTGAAATTTGTTTTCGAATTTTTTTTTGAAATTTTTTTTCGAAATTTTTTTTTTCAATTTTTTTAATTTTTTTTTCGAATTTTTATTTTGAAATTTTTTCCGAAATTTTTTTTTTTTATTTTTTTTTTCAACTTTTTTTTGGATTTTTTTTAATTTTTTTTTTTATTTTTTGAAATTTTTTAAAAATTTTTTTCGAATTTTTTTTTGATATTTTTTTTTAATTTTTTTTTTTGGAGTTTTTTTTTGAAACTTTTTTTTTCTTTTTGAATTTTTTTGAAAATTTTTTTAGAATTTTTTTTTTGAAATTTTTTTCTATTTTTTTTTTTGTGAAAATTTTTTGATAATTTTTTTTGAATTTTTTTTAAATTTTTTCAAATTTTTTCTTTCAAAAATTTTTTTGAAATTTTTTTAAAATTTTTTTTTGAAATTTTTTTTGAAATTTTTTTTTCTCAATTTTTTTTAAATTTTTTTTTCTTTCGTTTTTTAAAAATATTTTTCTTTGAAAATTTTATTTTTCTAAAATTTAATTTTGATAATTTTTTTTAAATTTTTTTTTAATTTTTTGATAATTATTTTTTTGAAATTTTTTTAAAAATTTTTTTTTGAGAATCATTTTTTCGAAAAATTGTTTTCGAATTTTCTTTTTTGATTTTTTTTTGATTTTTTTTTGAATTTTTTAAAAAAATTTTTTTTGAATTTTTTTTTTTTGAAAATTTTTTGATAATTTTTTTTTGAATTCTTTTTTTATTTTTTCTTTCAAAAATTTTTTTGAATTTTTTTTTGAAATTTTTTTAAAATTTTTTTTTAATTTTTTGATAATAATTTTTTTGAGATTTTTTTTTTCAAGTTTTTTTGAAATTTTTTTTGAAAATTTTTTTTTGAATTTTTTTTTTCGAATTATTTTTTTTTGTTTCGAAATTTTTTTCTTTTGAAAATTTTTTTGACATTTTTTTAAATTTTTTTTGAATTTTTTTTTTTTAATTTTTTCCGAAATTTTTTTTTTGAAAATTTTTTTGTTTGAATTTTTTTTTGGATTTTTTTTTTCAAATTTTTATTTAATTTTTTGAATTTTTTTTTTAAATTTTTTGAAATTTTTTAAAAATTTTTTTCGAATTTTTTTTTGAAATTTTTTTTTTGGAGTATTTTTTGAAATTTTTTTTTTCTTTTTGAATTTTTTTTTAAATTTTTTTTTTGAAAATTTTTTTTTCGAAATTTTTTTTCGAAATTTTTTTTTCCATTTTTTTTCGTATTTTTTTTTGAAATTTTTTCCGAAATTTTTTTTTTTTTAATTTTTTTTTTAATTTTTTTTTTGAATTTTTTTTTTAATTTTTTTTAAATTTTTTTGAAATTTTTTAAAAATTTTTTTCGATTTTTTTTTTTGATATTTTTTTTAAAATTTTTTTTTTGTTTTTTTTGAAATTTTTTTTTTTTTTTTGAAATTTTTTTTAAAATTTTTTTTTTTGAAAATTTTTTTTTTGAAAATTTTTTTTTTGAAATTTTTTTTTTGATTTTTTTTGAATTTTTTTTTAAATTTTTTTTCGAAATTTTTCTAAATTTTTTTTGAAACTTTTTTTTCTTAATTTTTTTTTTAATTTTTTGATAATAATTTTTTTGAGATTTTTTTTTCAAGTTTTTTTGAAATTTTTTTTGAAAATTTTTTTTTTGAATTTTTTTTTTCGAATTTTTTTTTTGAAATTTTTTCCGAAATTTTTTTTTTTGAAATTTTTTTTTTGAATTTTTTTTTGAATTTTTTTTTTTAATTTTTTTTTAAATTTTTTGAAATTTTTTAAAAATTTTTTTCGAATTTTTTTTTGATATTTTTTTTAAAAATTTTTTTGAGTATTTTTTTGAAATTTTTTTTTTCTTTTTGGAATTTTTTTTTAAATTTTTTTTTTGAAAATTTTTTTTTTGATTTTATTTGAATTTTTTTTTAATTTTTTTTCGAATTTTTTTTAAAATTTATTTTGAAATTTTTTTTGAAACTTTTTTTTCTTAAATTTTTTTCTAATTTTTTTAATTTTTTTCGAATTTTTTTTTCGAAAAATTTTCGTTTTGAATTTTTTTTTATTTTTTTTTGAAATTTTTTTTTCTAAATTTTTTTTCTAATTTTTTAAAAATTTTTTTCGAATTTTTTTGAAAATTTTTTTTTGAAATTTTTTTTCGAAAAATTTTCGTTTTGAATTTTTTTTAAAATTTTTTTTTGATAATTTCTTTTTTTGAAAATTTTTTTTTCTAAATTTTTTTTCTATTTTTTTTAAATTTTTTTAAAATTTTTTTTCGAATTTTTTTTTTGAAATTTTTTTTCGAAAAATTTTCGTTTTGAAATTTTTTTTTATTCTTTTCTTAAATTTTTTTTGGAGGTTTTTTTTGAATTTTTTTTAAAAATTTTTTTTGAAATTTTTTTTTTTTGAATTTTTTTTGATATTTTTTTTTGAGAATCATTTTTTCGAAAAATTGTTTTCGAATTTTCTTTTTTGAATTTTTTTTTATTTTTTTTTGAATTTTTTAAAAAAAATTTTTTTGAATTTTTTTTTGAAAATTTTTCGATAATTTTTTTTTTTGAATTTTTTTTTATTTTTTCTTTCAAAAATTTTTTTGAATTTTTTTTTAAATTTTTTTTTTTTCAATTTTTTGAAAATTTTTTGTTAATTATTTTTTTGAAATTTTTTTTTTCAAGTTTTTTGAAATTTTTTTTGAAAATTTTTTTTTTGAATTTTTTCTTTCGAATTTTTTTTTTGAAAATTTTTTTGAAGTTTTTTTTAAATTTTTATTGAATTTTTTTTTATTTTTTTTTTGAAAATTTCTTTTTTTGAAATTTTTTTTTTCTAAATTTTTTTTCCAATTTTTTGAAATTTTTTTTCGAAAAATTTTCATTTTGAATTTTTTTTTTATTTTTTTTTAAATTTCTTTTTTTGAATTTTTTTTTTCTAAATTTTTTTTCTAATTTTTTTAATTTTTTTTTTACATTTTTTTCTAATTTTTTTAATTTTTTTTCGAATTTTTTTTTCGAAAAATTTTCGTTTTGAATTATTTTTTTTTTCTTTATGAAATTTTTTTTAAATATTTTTTTTTGAAATTTTTTTTTTGATTTTTTTTTGAATTTTTTTTAAATTTTTTTTCGAAATGTTTTTAAAATTTATTTTGAAATTTTTTTTGAAACTTTTTTTTTTGAAAATTTTTTTTTCTAAAATTTGTTTCTAATTTTTTTAATTTTTTTTCGAATTTTTTTTTCGAAAAATTTTCGTTTTGAATTTTTTTTTTATTCTTTTCTTAAATTTTTTTAGAGGTTTTTTTTGAAATTTTTTTAAAAATTTTTTTTTGAAATTTTTTTGATATTTTTTTTTGAGAATCATTTTTTCGAAAAATTGTTTTCGAATTTTCTATTTTGAATTTTTTTTTGAATTTTTTAAAAAAAAAATTTTTTATTTTTTTTTTGAAAATTTTTTGATAATTTTTATTGAATTTTTTTTTATTTTTTCTTTCAAAAATTTTTTTGAAATTTTTTTTTAATTTTTTTTTTAATTTTTTTTTTTTGAAAATTTTTTGATAATTATTTTTTTGAAATTTTTTTTTTCAAGTTTTTTGAAATTTTTTTTGAAAATTTTTTTTTTGAATTTTTTTTTTCGAAATTTTTTTTTGAATTTTGTTTTCGAATTTTCTTTTTGAAAAATTTTTTTTCTGAATTTTTTTTTCTAAATTTTTTTTCTAATTTTTTTTATTTTTTTTTTCGAATTTTTTTTTTGAATTTTTTTTTCGAAAAATTTTCGTTTTGAAATTTTTTTTTTCTTTTCGAATTTTTTTTAAAATTTTTTTTTTGAAAATTTTTTTTTCGAAATTTTTTTTCGATATTTTTTTTAAAATTTTTTAAAAAATTTTTTCGAATTTTTTTTTTTGAAATTTTTTCCGAAATTTTTTTTTCTTAATTTTTTTTGAATTTTTTTTTGGAATTTTTTTTTATTTTTTTCTCAAATTTTTTTTTGGAAGTTTTTTTGAATTTTATTTAAATTTTCTTTTTGAATTTTTTTTTTAAATTTTTTTGAAAATTTTTTTTTTGATTTTTTTTCTAGAATTTTTTTTATTTTTTTTAAAAATTTATTTTGAAATATTTTTTTTAAACTTTTTTTTTGGAAATTTTTTTTCTAATTTTTTAAAAAATTTTTTAAATTTTTTTTCGAATTTTTTTTTTGAAATTTTTTTTCGAAAAATTTTCGTTTTGAAATTTTTTTTAAATTCTTTTCTTAAATTTTTTATTTATTTTTTTTGAAAATTTATTGTTTGAAATTTTTTTTAAATTTTTTTTTTGAAAATTTTTTTTTTGAAATTTTTTTTTTTTGATTTTTTTCTAGAATTTTTTTTTTATTTTTTTTTTAATTTTTTTTTAAATTTATTTTGAAATTTTTTTTGAAACTTTTTTTTTTGAAAATTTTTTTTTCTAAATTTTATTTCTAATTTTTTTTATTTATTTTTTTAATTTTTTTTTGAATTTTTTTTTTTGAAATTTTTTTAAAAATTTTTTTTTAAATTTTTTTTGAAATTTTTTTTTCGAAAAATTGTTTTCAAATTTTCTTTTTTGAATTTTTTAAAAAATTTTTTTTTGAATTTTTAATTTTTTTCTATTTTTTTTTTTATTTTTTTTTTTGAAAATTTGTTTTTTGAAATTTTTTCTGAATTTTTTTTAGAAACTGTTTTTGAATTTTTTTTTTTGAAAATATTTTTTCTAAATTTTTTTTCTAATTTTTTAAAAACATTTTCAAATTTTTTTTTGGAATTTTTTTTTGAAATTTTTTTTATTTTTTCTTTCAAAAATTTTTTTGAATTTTTTTTTAAATTTTTTTTTTTCAATTTTTTGAAAATTTTTTGTTAATTATTTTTTTGAAATTTTTTTTTTCAAGTTTTTTGAAATTTTTTTTGAAAATTTTTTTTTTGAATTTTTTCTTTCGAATTTTTTTTTTGAAAATTTTTTTGAAGTTTTTTTTAAATTTTTATTGAATTTTTTTTTATTTTTTTTTGAAAATTTCTTTTTTTGAAATTTTTTTTTTCTAAATTTTTTTTCCAATTTTTTGAAATTTTTTTTCGAAAAAATTTCATTTTGAATTTTTTTTTTATTTTTTTTTAAATTTCTTTTTTTGAATTTTTTTTTTCTAAATTTTTTTTCTAATTTTTTTAATTTTTTTTTTACATTTTTTTCTAATTTTTTTAATTTTTTTTCGAATTTTTTTTTCGAAAAATTTTCGTTTTGAATTATTTTTTTTTTCTTTATGAAATTTTTTTTAAATATTTTTTTTTGAAATTTTTTTTTTGATTTTTTTTTGAATTTTTTTAAAATTTTTTTTCGAAATGTTTTTAAAATTTATTTTGAAATTTTTTTTGAAACTTTTTTTTTTGAAAATTTTTTTTTCTAAAATTTGTTTCTAATTTTTTTAATTTTTTTTCGAATTTTTTTTTCGAAAAATTTTCGTTTTGAATTTTTTTTTATTCTTTTCTTAAATTTTTTTAGAGGTTTTTTTTGAAATTTTTTTAAAAATTTTTTTTTGAAATTTTTTTGATATTTTTTTTTGAGAATCATTTTTTCGAAAAATTGTTTTCGAATTTTCTATTTTGAATTTTTTTTTTAATTTAAAAAAAAAAAAATTTTTTTATTTTTTTTTTGAAAATTTTTTGATAATTTTTATTGAATTTTTTTTTATTTTTTCTTTCAAAAATTTTTTTGAAATTTTTTTTTAATTTTTTTTTTAATTTTTTTTTTTGAAAATTTTTTGATAATTATTTTTTTGAAATTTTTTTTTTCAAGTTTTTTGAAATTTTTTTTGAAAATTTTTTTTTTGAATTTTTTTTTTCGAAATTTTTTTTTGAATTTTGTTTTCGAATTTTCTTTTTGAAAAATTTTTTTTCTGAATTTTTTTTTCTAAATTTTTTTTCTAATTTTTTTTATTTTTTTTTTCGAATTTTTTTTTTGAATTTTTTTTTCGAAAAATTTTCGTTTTGAAATTTTTTTTTTCTTTTCGAATTTTTTTTAAAATTTTTTTTTTGAAAATTTTTTTTTCGAAATTTTTTTTCGATATTTTTTTTTAAATTTTTTAAAAAATTTTTTCGAATTTTTTTTTTTGAAATTTTTTCCGAAATTTTTTTTTCTTAATTTTTTTTTAATTTTTTTTTGGAATTTTTTTTAATTTTTTTCTCAAATTTTTTTTTGGAAGTTTTTTTGAATTTTATTTAAATTTTCTTTTTGAATTTTTTTTTTAAATTTTTTTGAAAATTTTTTTTTTGATTTTTTTTCTAGAATTTTTTTTATTTTTTTTAAAAATTTATTTTGAAATATTTTTTTTAAACTTTTTTTTTGGAAATTTTTTTTCTAATTTTTTAAAAAATTTTTTAAATTTTTTTTCGAATTTTTTTTTTGAAATTTTTTTTCGAAAAATTTTCGTTTTGAAATTTTTTTTAAATTCTTTTCTTAAATTTTTTATTTATTTTTTTTGAAAATTTATTGTTTGAAATTTTTTTTAAATTTTTTTTTTGAAAATTTTTTTTTTGAAATTTTTTTTTTTTGATTTTTTTCTAGAATTTTTTTTTTATTTTTTTTTGAATTTTTTTTTAAATTTATTTTGAAATTTTTTTTGAAACTTTTTTTTTTGAAATTTTTTTTTTCTAAATTTTATTTCTAATTTTTTTTATTTTTTTTTTTAATTTTTTTTCGAATTTTTTTTTTGAAATTTTTTTAAAAATTTTTTTTAAAATTTTTTTTGAAATTTTTTTTTCGAAAAATTGTTTTCAAATTTTCTTTTTTGAATTTTTTAAAAAATTTTTTTTTGAATTTTTAATTTTTTTCTATTTTTTTTTTTATTTTTTTTTTGAAAATTTGTTTTTTGAAATTTTTTCTGAATTTTTTTTAGAAACTGTTTTTGAATTTTTTTTTTTGAAAATATTTTTTCTAAATTTTTTTTCTAATTTTTTAAAAACATTTTCAAATTTTTTTTTGGAATTTTTTTTTGAAATTTTTTTTCGAAAAATTTTTGCTTTGAATTTTTTTTTTTAATTTTTTTTTTAATTTTTTTTGGAATTTTTAAAAAATTTTTTTTTTTTTATTTTTTTTTGAAATTTTTTTAAAAATTTTCTTTTGAATTTTTTTTTTAAATTTTTATTTATTTTGTTACGAAAATTTTTTTTTGAAAATTTTTTGAAATTTTTTTTTTGAAATTTTTTTTAAATTTTTTTTGAAAATTTCTTTTTTTGAAAATTTTTTTTCGAAAATCTTTTTTTCGAAATTTTTTTTTGAAATTTTTTTTTCTTTTTGAATTTTTTTTTAAATTTTTTTTTTGAAAATTTTTTTTTCGAAATTTTTTTTCGAAATTTTTTTTTCAATTTTTTTTATTTTTTTTTCGAATTTTTTTTTGAAATTTTTTCCGAAATTTTTTTTTTGAAATTTTTTTTTTGAATTTTTTTTTGGAATTTTTTTTTAAATTTTTTTTTTAATTTTTTGAAATTTTTTAAAAAATTTTTTCGAATTTTTTTTTGGTATTATTTTTTAAATTTTTTTTTTGAGTTTTTTTTTGAATTTTTTTTTTCTTTTTGAAATTTTTTTTTAAATTTTTTTTTTGAAATTTTTTTCTTTGAAAATTTTTTTTTTGATTTTTTTTCTAGATTTTTTTTAAATTTTTTTTCGAATTTTTTTTCGAAAAATTTTCGTTTTGAATTTTTTTTTATTTTTTTTTGAAATTTTTTTTTTCTAAATTTTTTTTCGAATTTTTTTAAATGTTTTTTCGAATTTTTTTTTGAAATTTTTTTTTTAAATTTTTTTTCGAAAAATTTTCGTTTTGAATTTTTTTTAAAATTTTTTTTTGATAATTTCTTTTTTTGAAATTTTTTTTTCTAAATTTCTTTTCTATTTTTTTTTAATTTTTTTAAAATTTTTTTTCGAATTTTTTTTTTGAAATTTTTTTTCGAAAAATTTTCGTTTTGAAATTTTTTTTTATTCTTTTCTTAAATTTTTTTTGAAGGTTTTTTTTGAATTTTTTTTTTTTATTTTTTTTTGAAATTTTTTTTTTTTGAATTTTTTTTGATATTTTTTTTTGAGAATCATTTTTTCGAAAAATTGTTTTCGAATTTTCTTTTTTGATTTTTTTTTTATTTTTTTTTTGAATTTAAAAAAAAAATTTTTTGAATTTTTTTTTTCAAAAAATTTTTTGACGTTTTTTTTAAATTTTTTTTTTCAATTTTTTGAAAATTTTTTGATAATTATTTTTTTGAAATTTTTTTTTTCAAGTTTTTTGAAATTTTTTTTGAAAATTTTTTTTTTGAATTTTTTCTTTCGAATTTTTTTTTTTGAAAATTTTTTTGAAGTTTTTTTTAAATTTTTTTTGAATTTTTTTTTATTTTTTTTGAAAATTTCTTTTTTTGAAATTTTTTTTTTCTAAATTTTTTTTCCAATTTTTTTAAATTTTTTTTCGAAAAATTTTCGTTATGAATTTTTTTTTATTTTTTTTTTAATTTCTTTTTTTGAAAATTTTTTTTTCTAAATTTTTTTTCTAATTTTTTTAAATTTTTTTCTAATTTTTTTAATTTTTTTTCGAAATTTTTTTAAAATTTATTTTGAAATTTTTTTTGAAACTTTTTTTTTTGAAAATTTTTTTTTCTAAAATTTGTTTCTAATTTTTTAAATTTTTTTTCGAATTTTTTTTTCGAAAAATTTTCGTTTTGAATTTTTTTTTTAATTTTTTTTTGGAAATTTCTTTTTTTGAAAATTTTTTTTTCTGAAATTTTTTTCTAATTTTTTTAAAATTTTTTTTCGAATTTTTTTTTTGAAATTTTTTTTCGAAAAATTTTCGTTTTGAAATTTTTTTTATTCTTTTCTTAAATTTTTTTAGAGGTTTTTTTTGAAATTTTTTAAAAAATTTTTTTTTGAAATTTTTTTGATATTTTTTTTGAGAATCATTTTTTCGAAAAATTGTTTTCGAATTTTCTATTTTGAATTTTTTTTTGAATTTAAAAAAAAAAAATTTTTTTATTTTTTTTTTGAATATTTTTTGATAATTTTTTTTTGAATTTTTTTTTTATTTTTTCTTTCAAAAATTTTTTTGAAATTTTTTTTTAATTTTTTTTTTAATTTTTTTTTTGAAAATTTTTTGATAATTATTTTTTTGAAATTTTTTTTTCAAGTTTTTTGAAATTTTTTTTGAAAATTTTTTTTTTGAATTTTTTTTTTCGAAATTTTTTTCTTTTGAAAATTTTTTTGACGTTTTTTTTAAATTTTTTGTGAATTTTTTTTTTTTTATTTTTTCCGAAATTTTTTTTTTTGAAAATTTTTTTTTAAAATTTTTTTTGGATTTTGTTTTTATTTTTTTTTTTAATTTTTTGAAATTTTTTAAAAAATTTTTTCGAATGTTTTTTTTGATTTTTTTTTCAAATTTTCTTTTTGATTTTTTTTAAATTTTTTTTTAAAATTTTTTTTCGAAATTTTTTTTTTGAAATTTTTTAAAAATTTTTTTTTTGAAAATTTATTTTTTGAAAATTTTTTTTTTGAAATTTTTTTTTGATTTTTTTTCTAGAATTTTTTTTTTATTTTTTTTTTTCGAATTTTTTTTTTGAAATTTGTTTTCGAATTTTCTTTTTGAAAAATGTTTTTTCTGAATTTTTTTTTCTAAATTTTTTTTCTAATTTTTTTTATTTTTTTTTTCGAATTTTTTTTTGAATTTTTTTTTCGAAAAATTTTCGTTTTGAAATTTTTTTTTTCTTTTCGAATTTTTTTTTTAAATTTTTTTTTTGAAAATTTTTTTTTCGAAATTTTTTTTCGATATTTTTTTTTCAATTTTTCAAAAAATTTTTTCGAATTTTTTTTTTTGAAATTTTTTCCGAAATTTTTTTTTGGATTTTTTTTTTATTTTTTTCTCAAATTTTTTTTTGGAAGTTTTTTTTGAATTTTATTTAAATTTTCTTTTTGAAATTTTTTTTTTAAATTTTTTTGAAATTTTTTTTTTTGATTTTTTTTCTAGAATTTTTTTTTATTTTATTTTTTTAATTTATTTTGAAATATTTTTTTTAAACTTTTTTTTTGGAAATTTTTTTTCCAATTTTTTTTTTTATTTTTCAAAATTTTTTTAAAATTTTTTTTCGAATTTTTTTTTTGAAATTTTTTTTCGAAAAATTTTCGTTTTGAAATTTTTTTTAAATTCTTTTCTTAAATTTTTTATTTATTTTTTTTGAAAATTTATTTTTTGAAATTTTTTTTAAAATTTTTTTTTTGAAAATTTTTTTTTTGAAATTTTTTTTTTGATTTTTTTCTAGAATTTTTTTTTATTTTTTTTGAATTTTTTTTAAAATTTATTTTGAAATTTTTTTTGAAACTTTTTTTTTTGAAAATTTTTTTTTCTAAATTTTTTTTCTAATTTTTTTCATTTTTTTTTAAATTTTTTTTCGAATTTTTTTTTTGAAATTTTTTTTAAATTTTTTTAAAATTTTTTTTTGAAATTTTTTCGAAAAATTGTTTTCAAATTTTCTTTTATGAATTTTTTAAAAAAATTTTTTTTGAATTTTTAATTTTTTTTTATTTTTTTTTT
The DNA here is from genome assembly GCA_944452925.2 of Chrysolina oricalcia. Taxonomy (NCBI): domain Eukaryota; kingdom Metazoa; phylum Arthropoda; class Insecta; order Coleoptera; family Chrysomelidae; genus Chrysolina; species Chrysolina oricalcia. The sequence goes on from OX101824.2 coordinate 30,289,238, forward strand.
ATTTTTTTTTTGAAAATTTTTTTTTTGAAATTCTTTCTGAATTTTTTTTAGAAACTGTTTGAATTTTTTTTTTTGAAAATATTTTTTCTAAATTTTTTTTCTAATTTTTTAAAAAAATTTTTTTTGAATTCTTAATTTTTTTTTATTTTTTTTTTATTTTTTTTTGAAATTTTTTTTTTTGAAATTTTTTCTGAATTTTTTTTAGAAACTGTTTGAATTTTTTTTTTTGAAAATATTTTTTCTAAATTTTTTTTCCAATTTTTTAAAAACATTTTCAAAATTTTTTTTGGAATTTTTTTTAGAAATTTTTTTTCGAAAAATTTTCGCTTTGAATTTTTTTTTTAATTTTTTTTAAAAATTTTTTTTGGAATTTTAAAAAAAAATTTTTTTTTATTTTTTTTTGAAATTTTTTTCTTGAATTTTTTTTTAAATTTTTTTTTTGAAAATTTTTTTTTCGAAATTTTTTTTCGAAATTTTTTTTTCAATTTTTTTTAATTTTTTTTTCGAATTTTTTTTTGAAATTTTTTCCGAAATTTTTTTTTTGAAATTTTTTTTTTTGAATTTTTTTTTGAAATTTTTTTTTAAATTTTTTTTTTAATTTTTTGAAATTTTTCAAAAAAATTTTTCGAATTTTTTTTTGGTATTTTTTTTTTGAGTTTTTTTTTGAAATTTTTTTTTTCTTATTGAAATTTTTTTTTTAATTTTTTTTTTGAAAATTTTTTCTTTGAAAATTTTTTTTTGATTTTTTTTCTAGATTTTTTTTTATTTTTTTAAAATTTTTTTTCGAATTTTTTTTTCGAAAAATTTTCGTTTTGAATTTTTTTTTAAATTTTTTTTTGATAATTTCTTTTTTTGAAATTTTTTTTTTCTAAATTTTTTTTCTATTTTTTTAAATTTTTTTTAAAATTTTTTTTCGAATTTTTTTTTTGAAATTTTTTTTCGAAAAATTTTCGTTTTGAAATTTTTTTTTTCTTTTCGAATTTTTTTTTTAAATTTTTTTTTTGAAATTTTTTTTTTCGAAATTTTTTTTCGATATTTTTTTTTCAATTTTTTAAAATTTTTTTTCGAATTTTTTTTTTTGAAATTTTTTCCGAAATTTTTTTTTTCTTAATTTTTTTTTGGAATTTTTTTTTATTTTTTTCTCAAATTTTTTTTTGGAAGTTTTTTTTGAATTTTATTTAAATTTTCTTTTTGAAATTTTTTTTTTAAATTTTTCTGAAATTTTTTTTTGATTTTTTTTTTAGAATTTTTTTTTATTTTTTTTTAAATTTATTTTGAAATATTTTTTTTAAACTTTTTTTTTGGAATTTTTTTTTCTAATTTTTTTTTTAATTTTTTAAAATTTTTTTAAATTTTTTTTTCGAATTTTTTTTTTGAAATTTTTTTTCGAAAAATTTTCGTTTTGAAATTTTTTTTAAATTCTTTTCTTAAATTTTTTATTTATTTTTTTTGAAAATTTATTTTTTGAAATTTTTTTTTAAATTTTTTTTTTTTAATTTTTTTTTTGAAATTTTTTTTTTGATTTTTTTCTAGAATTTTTTTTTTATTTTTTTTTGAATTTTTTTTTAAAATTTATTTTGAAATTTTTTTTGAAACTTTTTTTTTTGAAAATTTTTTTTTCTAAATTTTTTTTCTAATTTTTTTTATTTTTTTTAAAATTTTTTTTCGAATTTTTTTTTTGAAATTTTTTTTTAAATTCTTTTTAAAATTTTTTTAAAATTTTTTTTTCGAAAAATTGTTTTCAAATTTTCTTTTTTGAATTTTTTAAAAAAATTTTTTTTGAATTTTTAATTTTTTTTTATTTTTTTTTTTTTTTTGAAAATTTTTTTTTTTTAATTTTTTCTGAATTTCTTTTAGAAACTGTTTGAATTTTTTTTTTTGAAAATATTTTTTCTAAATTTTTTTTCTAATTTTTTAAAAACATTTTAAAAATTTTTTTTGGAATTTTTTTTTGAAATTTTTTTTCGAAAAATTTTCGCTTTGAATTTTTTTTTTTAATTTTTTAAAAAATTTTTTTTGGAATTTTTTAAAAAAATTTTTTTTTTTTTTTTTTTGAAATTTTTTTTTTGAAATTTTTTTAAAAATTTTCTTTTGAATTTTTTTTTTAAATTTTTATTTATTTTGTTTCGAAAATTTTTTTTTGAAAATTTTTTCAAATTTTTTTTTTGAAATTTTTTTTTCTGAAATTTTTTTTAAATTTTTTTTGAAAATTTCTTTTTTTGAAAATTTTTTTTCGAAAATTTTTTTTTCGAAATTTTTTTTTTTAATTTTTTTTCGAATTTTTTTGAAACTTTTTTTTAAATTTTTTTTTTGAGTTTTTATTGAATTTTTTTTTCTTTTTGAATTTTTTTTTAAATTTTTTTTTTGAAAATTTTTTTTTTCGAAATTTTTTTTTGAAATTTTTTTTTCAATTTTTTTTATTTTTTTTTCGAATTTTTTTTTGAAATTTTTTCCGAAATTTTTTTTTTGAAATTTTTTTTTTGAATTTTTTTTCGGAATTTTTTTTTTAATTTTTTTTTAATTTTTTGAAATTTTTTAAAAAATTTTTTCGAATTTTTTTTGGTATTTTTTTTTTAATTTTTTTTTGAGTTTTTTTTTGAAATTTTTTTTTCTTTTTGAAATTTTTTTTCAAATTTTTTTTTTGAAAATTTTTTCTTTGAAAATTTTTTTTTTGATTTTTTTTCTAGATTTTTTTTTATTTTTTTTTAATTTTTTTTCGAATTTTTTTTTTGAAAAATTTTCGTTTTGAATTTTTTTTTATTTTTTTTTGAAAATTTTTTTTTCTAAATTTTTTTTCTAATTTTTTTAAAATTTTTTTCGATTTTTTTTTTGAAATTTTTTTCTAATTTTTTAAATTTTTTTTTCAAATATTTTTCTGTGAAAATTTTTTTTTTGAAAAATTTTATTTTGAAATTTTTTTTTTTTGAAAATTTTTTGATAATTTTTTTTTAATTTTTTTAAAAATTTTTTTTTATTTTTTCTTTCAAAAATTTTTTTGAAATTTTTTTAAAAATTTTTTTTGAAATTTTTTTTGAAATTTTTTTTTTTCAATTTTTTTTAAATGTTTTTTTCTTTCGTTTATTTTTAAATATTTTTCTTTGAAAATTTTATTTTTGTAAAATTTAATTTTGATAATTTTTTTTAAATTTTTTGATAATTATTTTTTTGAAATTTTTTTTAAATTTTTTTTTGAGAATCATTTTTTCGAAAAATTGTTTTCGAATTTTCTTTTTTGAATTTTTTTTTTATTTTTTTTTGAATTTTTTTAAAAATTTTTTTTTGAATTTTTTTATTTGAAAATTTTTTGATAATTTTTTTTTTATTTTTTAAAATTTTTTCTTTCAAAAATTTTTTTGAATTTTTTTTTGAAATTTTTTTAAAATTTTTTTTAAATTTTTTTAAAATTTTTTGAGATTTTTTTTTCAAGTTTTTTTGAAATTTTTTTTGAAAATTTTTTTTTGAATTTTTTTTTTTCGAATTTTTTTTTGTTTTGAAATTTTTTTTCTAAATTTTTTTTTAAATTTTTTGAAATTTTTTAAAAATTTTTTTCGATTTTTTTTTTGATATTTTTTTTTAATTTTTTTTTTTGTTTTTTTTTTGAAATTTTTTTTTTCTTTTTGAATTTTTTTTTTAAATTTTTTTTTTGAAAATTTTTTTTTTGAAATTTTTTTTTTTGATTTTTTTTAAATTTTTTTTAAATTTTTTTTCGAAATTTTTTTTAAATCTATTTTGAAACTTTTTTTTTTGAAAATTTTTTTTCTAAAATTTGTTTCTAATTTTTTTAATTTTTTTTCGAATTTTTTTTCGAAAAATTTTCGTTTTGAATTTTTTTTTATTTTTTTTTGAAAATTTTTTTTTCTAAATTTTTTTTCCAATTTTTTTAAATTTTTTTTCGAATTTTTTTATGAAATTTTTTTTCGAGAAATTTTCGTTTTGAATTTTTTTTAAATTTTTTTTTGAAAATTTTTTTTCGAAAAATTTTCGTTTCGAAATATTTTTTCATTCTTCTCTTATATTTTTTTTGGAGATTTTTTTTGAAATTTTTTTTAAATTTTTTTTTGAAATTTTTTTTTTTGAAATTTTTTTGATATTTTTTTTTGAGAATCATTTTTTCGAAAAATTGTTTTCGAATTTTCTTTTTTGAAATTTTTTTTGAAATTTTTTTTTTTATTTTTTGAAAATTTTTTGAAAATTATTTTTTTGAAATTTTTTTTCAAGTTTTTTTGAAATTTTTTTTGAAATTTTTTTTTTGAATTTTTTTATTTCGATTTTTTTTTGTTTCGAAATTTTTTTCTTTTGAAAATTTTTTTGACATTTTCTTAAAATTTTTTTTGAATTTTTTTTTTGAATTTTTTTCCGAAATTTTTTTTTTGAAAATTTTTTTTGAATTTTTTTTTGGAATTGTTTTTTTTTTTTAATTTTTTGAAATTTTTTAAAAAAATTTTTCGAATTTTTTTTTGAAATTTTTTTTTAAATTTTTTTTTTTGGAGTTTTTTTTGAAATTTTTTTTTTTAATTTTTTTTTTGAAAATTTTTTTTTCGAAATTTTTTTTCGAAATTTTTTTTTTTTTTTCGAATTTTTTTTTTGAAATTTTTCATTGAAAAATTTTCGTTTTGAAATTTTTTTTCGAAAAATTTTCATTTTGAATTTTTAAATTTTTTTTTTAATTTTTTTTCGAATTTTTTTTTTAATTTTTTAAAAATTTTTTTTTTCGAAAATTTTTGTTTTGAAAATTTTTTTTTTGAAATTTTTGTTTTGATTTTTTTTCTAGAATTTTTTTTTTATTTTTTTTCGATTTTTTTTTAAAATTTATTTTGAAATTTTTTTTGAAACTTTTTTTTTTAAATTTTTTTTTCTATATTTTTTTTTCTAAATTTTTTTTCTAATTTTTTTTTATTTTTTTTTCGAATTTTTTTTTTGAATTTTTTTTTCTTTTTGAAATTTTTTTTAAAATTTTTTTTTTGAAATTTTTTTTTTGAATTTTTTTTTTCGAATTTTTTTTTTTTGAAAATTTTTTTGACGTTTTTTTTAAATTTTTTTTTAATTTTTTTTTGAAATTTTTTCCGAAATTTCTTTTTTTGAAAATTTTTTTTTTGAATTTTTTTTGGATTTTTTTAAAAATTTTTTTTCATTTTTTGAAATTTTTTAAAAATTTTTTTCGATTTTTTTTTTGAAATTTTTTTCTAATTTTTTTTTAATTTTTTTTCAAATATTTTTCTGTGAAAATTTTTTTTTTTGAAAATTTTTTTGAAGTTTTTTTTAAATTTTTTTTGAATTTTTTTTTATTTTTTTTGAAAATTTCTTTTTTTGAAATTTTTTTTTTCTAAATTTTTTTTCCAATTTTTTGAAATTTTTTTTCGAAAAATTTTCGTTATGAATTTTTTTTTATTTTTTTTTAATTTCTTTTTTTGAAATTTTTTTTTTCTAAATTTTTTTTCTAATTTTTTTAAATTTTTTTTTACATTTTTTTCTAATTTTTTTAATTTTTTTTCGAAATTTTTTTAAAATTTATTTTGAAATTTTTTTTGAAACTTTTTTTTTTGAAAATTTTTTTTTCTAAAATTTGTTTCTAATTTTTTAAATTTTTTTTCGAATTTTTTTTTCGAAAAATTTTCGTTTTGAATTTTTTTTTTAATTTTTTTTTGGAAATTTCTTTTTTTGAAAATTTTTTTTTCTAAAATTTTTTTCTAATTTTTTTAAAAATTTTTTTCGAATTTTTTTTTTGAAATTTTTTTTCGAAAAATTTTCGTTTTGAAATTTTTTTTATTCTTTTTTTAAATTTTTTTAGAGGTTTTTTTTGAAATTTTTTTAAAAATTTTTTTTTTAAATTTTTTTGATATTTTTTTTTGAGAATCATTTTTTCGAAAAATTGTTTTCAAATTTTCTATTTTGAATTTTTTTTTGAATTTTTAAAAAAAAATTTTTTTTTTTTTTTGAATATTTTTTGATAATTTTTTTTTGAATTTTTTTTTATTTTTTCTTTCAAAAATTTTTTTGAAATTTTTTTTTAATTTTTTTTTTAATTTTTTTTTTTGAAAATTTTTTGATAATTATTTTTTTGAAATTTTTTTTTCAAGTTTTTTGAAATTTTTTTTGAAAATTTTTTTTTTGAATTTTTTTTTTCGAAATTTTTTTCTTTTGAAAATTTTTTTGACGTTTTTTTTAAATTTTTTGTGAATTTTTTTTTTAAATTTTTTTTGGATTTTGTTTTTATTTTTTTTTTTAATTTTTTGAAATTTTTTAAAAAATTTTTTCGAATGTTTTTTTTGATTTTTTTTTTCAAATTTTCTTTTTGATTTTTTTTAAATTTTTTTTTAAAATTTTTTTTCGAAATTTTTTTTTTTGAAATTTTTTAAAAATTTTTTTTTTGAAAATTTATTTTTTGAAATTTTTTTTTTTGAAATTTTTTTTTGATTTTTTTTCTAGAATTTTTTTTTATTTTTTTTTTCGAAATTTTTTTTTGAAATTTGTTTTCGAATTTTCTTTTTGAAAAATGTTTTTTCTGAATTTTTTTTTCTAAATTTTTTTTCTAATTTTTTTTATTTTTTTTTTCGAATTTTTTTTTGAATTTTTTTTTCGAAAAATTTTCGTTTTGAAATTTTTTTTTTCTTTTCGAATTTTTTTTTTAAATTTTTTTTTGAAAATTTTTTTTTCGAAATTTTTTTTCGATATTTTTTTTTCAATTTTTCAAAAAATTTTTTCGAATTTTTTTTTTTGAAATTTTTTCCGAAATTTTTTTTTTCTTAATTTTTTTTTGGAATTTTTTTTTATCTTTTTCTCAAATTTTTTTTGGAAGTTTTTTTTGAATTTTATTTAAATTTTCTTTTTGAAATTTTTTTTAAAAATTTTTTTGAAATTTTTTTTTTTGATTTTTTTTCTAGAATTTTTTTTTATTTTTTTTTTTTTAATTTATTTTGAAATATTTTTTTTAAACTTTTTCTTTTGGAAATTTTTTTTCTAATTTTTTTTTTAATTTTTCAAAATTTTTTAAAAATTTTTTTTCGAATTTTTTTTTTGAAATTTTTTTTCGAAAAATTTTCGTTTTGAAATTTTTTTAAATTCTTTTCTTGAATTTTTTATTCATTTTTTTTGAAAATTTATTTTTTGAAATTTTTTTTGAAATTTTTTTTTTGAAAATTTTTTTTTTGAAATTTTTTTTTTGATTTTTTTCTAGAATTTTTTTTTATTTTTTTTGAATTTTTTTTTAAATTTATTTTGAAATTTTTTTTGAAACTTTTTTTTTTGAAAATTTTTTTTCTAAATTTTTTTTCTAATTTTTTTTATTTTTTTTTTAAATTTTTTTTCGAATTTTTTTTTTTGAAATTTTTTTTAAATTTTTTTTAAATTTTTTTTGAAATTTTTTCGAAAAATTGTTTTCAAATTTTCTTTTTTGAATTTTTTAAAAAAATTTTTTTTGAATTTTTAATTTTTTTTTATTTTTTTTTAATTTTTTTTTTGAAAATTTTTTTTTTGAAATTCTTTCTGAATTTTTTTTAGAAACTGTTTGAATTTTTTTTTTGAAAATATTTTTTCTAATTTTTTTTCTAATTTTTTAAAAAAATTTTTTTTGAATTCTTAATTTTTTTTTATTTTTTTTTTATTTTTTTTTGAAAAATTTTTTTTTTAAATTTTTTCTGAATTTTTTTTAGAAACTGTTTGAATTTTTTTTTTTGAAAATATTTTTTCTAAATTTTTTTTCTAATTTTTTAAAAACATTTTCAAAATTTTTTTTGGAATTTTTTTTTGAAATTTTTTTTCGAAAAATTTTCGCTTTGAATTTTTTTTTTAAATTTTTTTTTAAATTTTTTTTTGGAATTTTTTAAAAAAATTTTTTTTTATTTTTTTTTGAAATTTTTTTTTTGAAATTTTTTTAAAAATTTTCTTTTCAATTTTTTTTTAATTTTTATTTATTTTGTTTCGAAAATTTTTTTTTGAAAATTTTTTCAAATTTTTTTTTTGAAATTTTTATTTCTGAAATTTTTTTAAAATTTTTTTTTAAAATTTCTTTTTTTGAAAATTTTTTTTCGAAAATTTTTTTTTCGAAATTTTTTTTTTAAATTTTTTTTCGAAATTTTTTGAAACTTTTTTTAAATTTTTTTTTTGAGTTTTTTTTTGAAATTTTTTTTTTGAATTTTTTTTAAAATTTTTTTTTTGAAAATTTTTTTTTCGAAATTTTTTTTCGAAATTTTTTTTTCAATTTTTTTTATTTTTTTTTCGAATTTTTTTTTGAAATTTTTTCCGAAATTTTTTTTTTGAAATTTTTTTTTTTGAATTTTTTTTTGGAATTTTTTTTTAAATTTTTTTTTTAATTTTTTGAAATTTTTTAAAAAATTTTTTCGAATTTTTTTTTGGTATTTTTTTTTAATTTTTTTTTTGAGTTTTTTTTTGAAATTTTTTTTTTCTTTTTGAAATTTTTTTTTTAATTTTTTTTTTGAAAATTTTTTCTTTGAAAATTTTTTTTTTGATTTTTTTTCTAGATTTTTTTTTATTTTTTTTAAATTTTTTTTCGAATTTTTTTTTTCGAAAAATTTTCGTTTTAAATTTTTTTTAAAATTTTTTTTTGATAATTTCTTTTTTTGAAATTTTTTTTTTCTAAATTTTTTTTCTATTTTTTTAAATTTTTTTTTAAATTTTTTTTCGAATTTTTTTTTTGAAATTTTTTTTCGAAAAATTTTCGTTTTGAAATTTTTTTTTTCTTTTCGAATTTTTTTTTAAAATTTTTTTTTTGAAAATTTTTTTTTCGAAATTTTTTTTCGATATTTTTTTTTTCAATTTTTTAAAATTTTTTTTCGAATTTTTTTTTTTGAAATTTTTTCCGAAATTTTTTTTTTCTTAATTTTTTTTTGGAATTTTTTTTTATTTTTTTCTCAAATTTTTTTTTGGAAGTTTTTTTTGAATTTTATTTAAATTTTCTTTTTGAAATTTTTTTTTTAAATTTTTCTGAAATTTTTTTTTTTGATTTTTTTTTTAGAATTTTTTTTTATTTTTTTTTTAAATTTATTTTGAAATATTTTTTTTAAACTTTTTTTTTGGAATTTTTTTTTCTAATTTTTTTTTTAATTTTTTAAAATTTTTTTAAAATTTTTTTTCGAATTTTTTTTTTGAAATTTTTTTTCGAAAAATTTTCGTTTTGAAATTTTTTTAAAATTCTTTTCTTAAATTTTTTAATTATTTTTTTTTGAAAATTTATTTTTTGAAATTTTTTTTTAAATTTTTTTTTTGAAAATTTTTTTTTTGAAATTTTTTTTTTGATTTTTTTTGAATTTTTTTTTAAATTTTTTTTCGAAATTTTTCTAAATTTTTTTTGAAACTTTTTTTTCTTAATTTTTTTTTTAATTTTTTGATAATAATTTTTTTGAGATTTTTTTTTCAAGTTTTTTTGAAATTTTTTTTGAAAATTTTTTTTTTGAATTTTTTTTTTCGAATTTTTTTTTTGAAATTTTTTCCGAAATTTTTTTTTTTGAAATTTTTTTTTTGAATTTTTTTTTGAATTTTTTTTTTTAATTTTTTTTTAAATTTTTTGAAATTTTTTAAAAATTTTTTTCGAATTTTTTTTTGATATTTTTTTTAAAAATTTTTTTGAGTATTTTTTTGAAATTTTTTTTTTCTTTTTGGAATTTTTTTTAAAATTTTTTTTTTGAAAATTTTTTTTTTGATTTTATTTGAATTTTTTTTTAATTTTTTTTCGAATTTTTTTTAAAATTTATTTTGAAATTTTTTTTGAAACTTTTTTTTCTTAAATTTTTTTCTAATTTTTTTAATTTTTTTCGAATTTTTTTTTCGAAAAATTTTCGTTTTGAATTTTTTTTTATTTTTTTTTGAAATTTTTTTTTCTAAATTTTTTTTCTAATTTTTTAAAAATTTTTTTCGAATTTTTTTTGGAAATTTTTTTTGAAACTTTTTTTTTTGAAAATTTTTTTTTCTAAAATTTGTTTCTAATTTTTTTAATTTTTTTTCGAATTTTTTTTTCGAAAAATTTTCGTTTTGAATTTTTTTTTATTCTTTTCTTAAATTTTTTTAGAGGTTTTTTTTGAAATTTTTTTAAAAATTTTTTTTTGAAATTTTTTTGATATTTTTTTTTGAGAATCATTTTTTCGAAAAATTGTTTTCGAATTTTCTATTTTGAATTTTTTTTTGAATTTAAAAAAAAAAAAATTTTTTATTTTTTTTTTGAAAATTTTTTGATAATTTTTATTGAATTTTTTTTTATTTTTTCTTTCAAAAATTTTTTTGAAATTTTTTTTTAATTTTTTTTTTAATTTTTTTTTTGAAAATTTTTTGATAATTATTTTTTTGAAATTTTTTTTTTCAAGTTTTTTGAAATTTTTTTTGAAAATTTTTTTTTTGAATTTTTTTTTTCGAAATTTTTTTTTGAATTTTGTTTTCGAATTTTCTTTTTGAAAAATTTTTTTTCTGAATTTTTTTTTCTAAATTTTTTTTCTAATTTTTTTTATTTTTTTTTTCGAATTTTTTTTTTGAATTTTTTTTTCGAAAAATTTTCGTTTTGAAATTTTTTTTTTCTTTTCGAATTTTTTTTAAAATTTTTTTTTTGAAAATTTTTTTTTCGAAATTTTTTTTCGATATTTTTTTTTAAATTTTTTAAAAAATTTTTTCGAATTTTTTTTTTTGAAATTTTTTCCGAAATTTTTTTTTCTTAATTTTTTTTGAATTTTTTTTTGGAATTTTTTTTTATTTTTTTCTCAAATTTTTTTTTGGAAGTTTTTTTGAATTTTATTTAAATTTTCTTTTTGAATTTTTTTTTTAAATTTTTTTGAAAATTTTTTTTTTGATTTTTTTTCTAGAATTTTTTTTCTAGAATTTTTTTTATTTTTTTTAAAAATTTATTTTGAAATATTTTTTTTAAACTTTTTTTTTGGAAATTTTTTTTCTAATTTTTTAAAAAATTTTTTAAATTTTTTTTCGAATTTTTTTTTTGAAATTTTTTTTCGAAAAATTTTCGTTTTGAAATTTTTTTTAAATTCTTTTCTTAAATTTTTTATTTATTTTTTTTGAAAATTTATTGTTTGAAATTTTTTTTAAATTTTTTTTTTGAAAATTTTTTTTTTGAAATTTTTTTTTTTTGATTTTTTTCTAGAATTTTTTTTTTATTTTTTTTTGAATTTTTTTTTAAATTTATTTTGAAATTTTTTTTGAAACTTTTTTTTTTGAAATTTTTTTTTTCTAAATTTTATTTCTAATTTTTTTTATTTTTTTTTTTAATTTTTTTTCGAATTTTTTTTTTGAAATTTTTTTAAAAATTTTTTTTAAAATTTTTTTTGAAATTTTTTTTTCGAAAAATTGTTTTCAAATTTTCTTTTTTGAATTTTTTAAAAAATTTTTTTTTGAATTTTTAATTTTTTTCTATTTTTTTTTTTATTTTTTTTTTGAAAATTTGTTTTTTGAAATTTTTTCTGAATTTTTTTTAGAAACTGTTTTTGAATTTTTTTTTTTGAAAATATTTTTTCTAAATTTTTTTTCTAATTTTTTAAAAACATTTTCAAATTTTTTTTTGGAATTTTTTTTTGAAATTTTTTTTCGAAAAATTTTTGCTTTGAATTTTTTTTTTTAATTTTTTTTTTAATTTTTTTTGGAATTTTTAAAAAATTTTTTTTTTTTTATTTTTTTTTGAAATTTTTTTAAAAATTTTCTTTTGAATTTTTTTTTTAAATTTTTATTTATTTTGTTACGAAAATTTTTTTTTGAAAATTTTTTGAAATTTTTTTTTTGAAATTTTTTTTTTGAAATTTTTTTTAAATTTTTTTTGAAAATTTCTTTTTTTGAAAATTTTTTTTCGAAAATCTTTTTTTCGAAATTTTTTTTTGAAATTTTTTTTTCTTTTTGAATTTTTTTTTAAATTTTTTTTTTGAAAATTTTTTTTTCGAAATTTTTTTTCGAAATTTTTTTTTCAATTTTTTTTATTTTTTTTTCGAATTTTTTTTTGAAATTTTTTCCGAAATTTTTTTTTTGAAATTTTTTTTTTGAATTTTTTTTTGGAATTTTTTTTTAAATTTTTTTTTTAATTTTTTGAAATTTTTTAAAAAATTTTTTCGAATTTTTTTTTGGTATTATTTTTTAAATTTTTTTTTTGAGTTTTTTTTTGAATTTTTTTTTTCTTTTTGAAATTTTTTTTTAAATTTTTTTTTTGAAATTTTTTTCTTTGAAAATTTTTTTTTTGATTTTTTTTCTAGATTTTTTTTAAATTTTTTTTCGAATTTTTTTTCGAAAAATTTTCGTTTTGAATTTTTTTTTATTTTTTTTTGAAATTTTTTTTTTCTAAATTTTTTTTCGAATTTTTTTAAATGTTTTTTCGAATTTTTTTTTGAAATTTTTTTTTTAAATTTTTTTTCGAAAAATTTTCGTTTTGAATTTTTTTTAAAATTTTTTTTTGATAATTTCTTTTTTTGAAATTTTTTTTTCTAAATTTCTTTTCTATTTTTTTTTAATTTTTTTAAAATTTTTTTTCGAATTTTTTTTTTGAAATTTTTTTTCGAAAAATTTTCGTTTTGAAATTTTTTTTTATTCTTTTCTTAAATTTTTTTTGAAGGTTTTTTTTGAATTTTTTTTTTTTATTTTTTTTTGAAATTTTTTTTTTTTGAATTTTTTTTGATATTTTTTTTTGAGAATCATTTTTTCGAAAAATTGTTTTCGAATTTTCTTTTTTGATTTTTTTTTTATTTTTTTTTTGAATTTAAAAAAAAAATTTTTTGAATTTTTTTTTTCAAAAAATTTTTTGACGTTTTTTTTAAATTTTTTTTTTCAATTTTTTGAAAATTTTTTGATAATTATTTTTTTGAAATTTTTTTTTTCAAGTTTTTTGAAATTTTTTTTGAAAATTTTTTTTTTGAATTTTTTCTTTCGAATTTTTTTTTTTGAAAATTTTTTTGAAGTTTTTTTTAAATTTTTTTTGAATTTTTTTTTATTTTTTTTGAAAATTTCTTTTTTTGAAATTTTTTTTTTCTAAATTTTTTTTCCAATTTTTTGAAATTTTTTTTCGAAAAATTTTCGTTATGAATTTTTTTTTATTTTTTTTTTAATTTCTTTTTTTGAAAATTTTTTTTTCTAAATTTTTTTTCTAATTTTTTTAAATTTTTTTCTAATTTTTTTAATTTTTTTTCGAAATTTTTTTAAAATTTATTTTGAAATTTTTTTTGAAACTTTTTTTTTTGAAAATTTTTTTTTCTAAAATTTGTTTCTAATTTTTTAAATTTTTTTTCGAATTTTTTTTTCGAAAAATTTTCGTTTTGAATTTTTTTTTTAATTTTTTTTTGGAAATTTCTTTTTTTGAAAATTTTTTTTTCTAAAATTTTTTTCTAATTTTTTTAAAAATTTTTTTCGAATTTTTTTTTTGAAATTTTTTTTCGAAAAATTTTCGTTTTGAAATTTTTTTTATTCTTTTTTTAAATTTTTTTAGAGGTTTTTTTTGAAATTTTTTTAAAAATTTTTTTTTTAAATTTTTTTGATATTTTTTTTTGAGAATCATTTTTTCGAAAAATTGTTTTCAAATTTTCTATTTTGAATTTTTTTTTGAATTTTTAAAAAAAAATTTTTTATTTTTTTTTGAATATTTTTTGATAATTTTTTTTTGAATTTTTTTTTATTTTTTCTTTCAAAAATTTTTTTGAATTTTTTTTTTAATTTTTTTTTTAATTTTTTTTTTTGAAAATTTTTTGATAATTATTTTTTTGAAATTTTTTTTTCAAGTTTTTTGAAATTTTTTTTGAAAATTTTTTTTTTGAATTTTTTTTTTCGAAATTTTTTTCTTTTGAAAATTTTTTTGACGTTTTTTTTAAATTTTTTGTGAATTTTTTTTTTAAATTTTTTTTGGATTTTGTTTTTATTTTTTTTTTTAATTTTTTGAAATTTTTTAAAAAATTTTTTCGAATGTTTTTTTTGATTTTTTTTTTCAAATTTTCTTTTTGATTTTTTTTAAATTTTTTTTTAAAATTTTTTTTCGAAATTTTTTTTTTTGAAATTTTTTAAAAATTTTTTTTTTGAAAATTTATTTTTTGAAATTTTTTTTTTTGAAATTTTTTTTTGATTTTTTTTCTAGAATTTTTTTTTATTTTTTTTTTCGAAATTTTTTTTTGAAATTTGTTTTCGAATTTTCTTTTTGAAAAATGTTTTTTCTGAATTTTTTTTTCTAAATTTTTTTTCTAATTTTTTTTATTTTTTTTTTCGAATTTTTTTTTGAATTTTTTTTTCGAAAAATTTTCGTTTTGAAATTTTTTTTTTCTTTTCGAATTTTTTTTGATATTTTTTTTTGAGAATCATTTTTTCGAAAAATTGTTTTCGAATTTTCTTTTTTGATTTTTTTTTTATTTTTTTTTTGAATTTAAAAAAAAAATTTTTTGAATTTTTTTTTTCAAAAAATTTTTTGACGTTTTTTTTAAATTTTTTTTTTCAATTTTTTGAAAATTTTTTGATAATTATTTTTTTGAAATTTTTTTTTTCAAGTTTTTTGAAATTTTTTTTGAAAATTTTTTTTTTGAATTTTTTCTTTCGAATTTTTTTTTTTGAAAATTTTTTTGAAGTTTTTTTTAAATTTTTTTTGAATTTTTTTTTATTTTTTTTGAAAATTTCTTTTTTTGAAATTTTTTTTTTCTAAATTTTTTTTCCAATTTTTTGAAATTTTTTTTCGAAAAATTTTCGTTATGAATTTTTTTTTATTTTTTTTTTAATTTCTTTTTTTGAAAATTTTTTTTTCTAAATTTTTTTTCTAATTTTTTTAAATTTTTTTCTAATTTTTTTAATTTTTTTTCGAAATTTTTTTAAAATTTATTTTGAAATTTTTTTTGAAACTTTTTTTTTTGAAAATTTTTTTTTCTAAAATTTGTTTCTAATTTTTTAAATTTTTTTTCGAATTTTTTTTTCGAAAAATTTTCGTTTTGAATTTTTTTTTTAATTTTTTTTTGGAAATTTCTTTTTTTGAAAATTTTTTTTTCTAAAATTTTTTTCTAATTTTTTTAAAAATTTTTTTCGAATTTTTTTTTTGAAATTTTTTTTCGAAAAATTTTCGTTTTGAAATTTTTTTTATTCTTTTTTTAAATTTTTTTAGAGGTTTTTTTTGAAATTTTTTTAAAAATTTTTTTTTTAAATTTTTTTGATATTTTTTTTTGAGAATCATTTTTTCGAAAAATTGTTTTCAAATTTTCTATTTTGAATTTTTTTTTGAATTTTTAAAAAAAAATTTTTTATTTTTTTTTGAATATTTTTTGATAATTTTTTTTTGAATTTTTTTTTATTTTTTCTTTCAAAAATTTTTTTGAAATTTTTTTTTAATTTTTTTTTTAATTTTTTTTTTTGAAAATTTTTTGATAATTATTTTTTTGAAATTTTTTTTTCAAGTTTTTTGAAATTTTTTTTGAAAATTTTTTTTTTGAATTTTTTTTTTCGAAATTTTTTTCTTTTGAAAATTTTTTTGACGTTTTTTTTAAATTTTTTGTGAATTTTTTTTTTAAATTTTTTTTGGATTTTGTTTTTATTTTTTTTTTTAATTTTTTGAAATTTTTTAAAAAATTTTTTCGAATGTTTTTTTTGATTTTTTTTTTCAAATTTTCTTTTTGATTTTTTTTAAATTTTTTTTTTAAATTTTTTTTCGAAATTTTTTTTTTTGAAATTTTTTAAAAATTTTTTTTTTGAAAATTTATTTTTTGAAATTTTTTTTTTTGAAATTTTTTTTTGATTTTTTTTCTAGAATTTTTTTTTATTTTTTTTTTCGAAATTTTTTTTTGAAATTTGTTTTCGAATTTTCTTTTTGAAAAATGTTTTTTCTGAATTTTTTTTTCTAAATTTTTTTTCTAATTTTTTTTATTTTTTTTTTCGAATTTTTTTTTGAATTTTTTTTTCGAAAAATTTTCGTTTTGAAATTTTTTTTTTCTTTTCGAATTTTTTTTTAAAATTTTTTTTTGAAAATTTTTTTTTCGAAATTTTTTTTCGATATTTTTTTTTCAATTTTTCAAAAAATTTTTTCGAATTTTTTTTTTTGAAATTTTTTCCGAAATTTTTTTTTTCTTAATTTTTTTTTGGAATTTTTTTTTATCTTTTTCTCAAATTTTTTTTTGGAAGTTTTTTTTGAATTTTATTTAAATTTTCTTTTTGAAATTTTTTTTAAAAATTTTTTTGAAATTTTTTTTTTTGATTTTTTTTCTAGAATTTTTTTTTATTTTTTTTTTTTTAATTTATTTTGAAATATTTTTTTTAAACTTTTTCTTTTGGAAATTTTTTTTCTAATTTTTTTTTTAATTTTTCAAAATTTTTTAAAAATTTTTTTTCGAATTTTTTTTTTGAAATTTTTTTTCGAAAAATTTTCGTTTTGAAATTTTTTTAAATTCTTTTCTTGAATTTTTTATTCATTTTTTTTGAAAATTTATTTTTTGAAATTTTTTTTTAAATTTTTTTTTTGAAAATTTTTTTTTTGAAATTTTTTTTTTGATTTTTTTCTAGAATTTTTTTTTATTTTTTTTGAATTTTTTTTTAAATTTATTTTGAAATTTTTTTTGAAACTTTTTTTTTTGAAAATTTTTTTTCTAAATTTTTTTTCTAATTTTTTTTATTTTTTTTTTAAATTTTTTTTCGAATTTTTTTTTTTTAAATTTTTTTTAAATTTTTTTTAAATTTTTTTTGAAATTTTTTCGAAAAATTGTTTTCAAATTTTCTTTTTTGAATTTTTTAAAAAAATTTTTTTTGAATTTTTAATTTTTTTTTATTTTTTTTTTATTTTTTTTTTGAAAATTTTTTTTTTGAAATTCTTTCTGAATTTTTTTTAGAAACTGTTTGAATTTTTTTTTTGAAAATATTTTTTCTAATTTTTTTTCTAATTTTTTAAAAAAATTTTTTTTGAATTCTTAATTTTTTTTTATTTTTTTTTTATTTTTTTTTGAAAAATTTTTTTTTGAAATTTTTTCTGAATTTTTTTTAGAAACTGTTTGAATTTTTTTTTTTGAAAATATTTTTTCTAAATTTTTTTTCTAATTTTTTAAAAACATTTTCAAAATTTTTTTTGGAATTTTTTTTTGAAATTTTTTTTCGAAAAATTTTCGCTTTGAATTTTTTTTTTTAATTTTTTTTTAAATTTTTTTTTGGAATTTTTTAAAAAAATTTTTTTTTATTTTTTTTTGAAATTTTTTTTTTGAAATTTTTTTAAAAATTTTCTTTTCAATTTTTTTTTAATTTTTATTTATTTTGTTTCGAAAATTTTTTTTTGAAAATTTTTTCAAATTTTTTTTTTGAAATTTTTATTTCTGAAATTTTTTTAAAATTTTTTTTTAAAATTTCTTTTTTTGAAAATTTTTTTTCGAAAATTTTTTTTTCGAAATTTTTTTTTTAAATTTTTTTTCGAAATTTTTTGAAACTTTTTTTAAATTTTTTTTTTGAGTTTTTTTTTGAAATTTTTTTTTTGAATTTTTTTTAAAATTTTTTTTTTGAAAATTTTTTTTTCGAAATTTTTTTTCGAAATTTTTTTTTCAATTTTTTTTATTTTTTTTTCGAATTTTTTTTTGAAATTTTTTCCGAAATTTTTTTTTTGAAATTTTTTTTTTTGAATTTTTTTTTGGAATTTTTTTTTAAATTTTTTTTTTAATTTTTTGAAATTTTTTAAAAAATTTTTTCGAATTTTTTTTTGGTATTTTTTTTTAATTTTTTTTTTGAGTTTTTTTTTGAAATTTTTTTTTTCTTTTTGAAATTTTTTTTTTAATTTTTTTTTTGAAAATTTTTTCTTTGAAAATTTTTTTTTTGATTTTTTTTCTAGATTTTTTTTTATTTTTTTTAAATTTTTTTTCGAATTTTTTTTTTCGAAAAATTTTCGTTTTAAATTTTTTTTAAAATTTTTTTTTGATAATTTCTTTTTTTGAAATTTTTTTTTTCTAAATTTTTTTTCTATTTTTTTAAATTTTTTTTTAAATTTTTTTTCGAATTTTTTTTTTGAAATTTTTTTTCGAAAAATTTTCGTTTTGAAATTTTTTTTTTCTTTTCGAATTTTTTTTTAAAATTTTTTTTTTGAAAATTTTTTTTTCGAAATTTTTTTTCGATATTTTTTTTTTCAATTTTTTAAAATTTTTTTTCGAATTTTTTTTTTTGAAATTTTTTCCGAAATTTTTTTTTTCTTAATTTTTTTTTGGAATTTTTTTTTATTTTTTTCTCAAATTTTTTTTTGGAAGTTTTTTTTGAATTTTATTTAAATTTTCTTTTTGAAATTTTTTTTTTAAATTTTTCTGAAATTTTTTTTTTTGATTTTTTTTTTAGAATTTTTTTTTATTTTTTTTTTAAATTTATTTTGAAATATTTTTTTTAAACTTTTTTTTTGGAATTTTTTTTTCTAATTTTTTTTTTAATTTTTTAAAATTTTTTTAAAATTTTTTTTCGAATTTTTTTTTTGAAATTTTTTTTCGAAAAATTTTCGTTTTGAAATTTTTTTAAAATTCTTTTCTTAAATTTTTTAATTATTTTTTTTTGAAAATTTATTTTTTGAAATTTTTTTTTAAATTTTTTTTTTGAAAATTTTTTTTTTGAAATTTTTTTTTTGATTTTTTTTGAATTTTTTTTTAAATTTTTTTTCGAAATTTTTCTAAATTTTTTTTGAAACTTTTTTTTCTTAATTTTTTTTTTAATTTTTTGATAATAATTTTTTTGAGATTTTTTTTTCAAGTTTTTTTGAAATTTTTTTTGAAAATTTTTTTTTTGAATTTTTTTTTTCGAATTTTTTTTTTGAAATTTTTTCCGAAATTTTTTTTTTTGAAATTTTTTTTTTGAATTTTTTTTTGAATTTTTTTTTTTAATTTTTTTTTAAATTTTTTGAAATTTTTTAAAAATTTTTTTCGAATTTTTTTTTGATATTTTTTTTAAAAATTTTTTTGAGTATTTTTTTGAAATTTTTTTTTTCTTTTTGGAATTTTTTTTAAAATTTTTTTTTTGAAAATTTTTTTTTTGATTTTATTTGAATTTTTTTTTAATTTTTTTTCGAATTTTTTTTAAAATTTATTTTGAAATTTTTTTTGAAACTTTTTTTTCTTAAATTTTTTTCTAATTTTTTTAATTTTTTTCGAATTTTTTTTTCGAAAAATTTTCGTTTTGAATTTTTTTTTATTTTTTTTTGAAATTTTTTTTTCTAAATTTTTTTTCTAATTTTTTAAAAAGTTTTTTCGAATTTTTTTTGGAAATTTTTTTTTGAAATTTTTTTTCGAAAAATTTTCGTTTTGAATTTTTTTTAAAATTTTTTTTTGATAATTTCTTTTTTTGAAAATTTTTTTTTCTAAATTTTTTTTCTATTTTTTTTAAATTTTTTTAAAATTTTTTTTCGAATTTTTTTTTTGAAATTTTTTTTCGAAAAATTTTCGTTTTGAAATTTTTTTTTATTCTTTTCTTAAATTTTTTTTGGAGGTTTTTTTTGAATTTTTTTTAAAAATTTTTTTTGAAATTTTTTTTTTTTGAATTTTTTTTGATATTTTTTTTTGAGAATCATTTTTTCGAAAAATTGTTTTCGAATTTTCTTTTTTGAATTTTTTTTTATTTTTTTTTGAATTTTTTAAAAAAAATTTTTTTGAATTTTTTTTTGAAAATTTTTCGATAATTTTTTTTTTTGAATTTTTTTTTATTTTTTCTTTCAAAAATTTTTTTGAATTTTTTTTTAAATTTTTTTTTTTTCAATTTTTTGAAAATTTTTTGTTAATTATTTTTTTGAAATTTTTTTTTTCAAGTTTTTTGAAATTTTTTTTGAAAATTTTTTTTTTGAATTTTTTCTTTCGAATTTTTTTTTTGAAAATTTTTTTGAAGTTTTTTTTAAATTTTTATTGAATTTTTTTTTATTTTTTTTTTGAAAATTTCTTTTTTTGAAATTTTTTTTTTCTAAATTTTTTTTCCAATTTTTTGAAATTTTTTTTCGAAAAATTTTCATTTTGAATTTTTTTTTTATTTTTTTTTAAATTTCTTTTTTTGAATTTTTTTTTTCTAAATTTTTTTTCTAATTTTTTTAATTTTTTTTTTACATTTTTTTCTAATTTTTTTAATTTTTTTTCGAATTTTTTTTTCGAAAAATTTTCGTTTTGAATTATTTTTTTTTTCTTTATGAAATTTTTTTTAAATATTTTTTTTTGAAATTTTTTTTTTGATTTTTTTTTGAATTTTTTTTAAATTTTTTTTCGAAATGTTTTTAAAATTTATTTTGAAATTTTTTTTGAAACTTTTTTTTTTGAAAATTTTTTTTTCTAAAATTTGTTTCTAATTTTTTTAATTTTTTTTCGAATTTTTTTTTCGAAAAATTTTCGTTTTGAATTTTTTTTTTATTCTTTTCTTAAATTTTTTTAGAGGTTTTTTTTGAAATTTTTTTAAAAATTTTTTTTTGAAATTTTTTTGATATTTTTTTTTGAGAATCATTTTTTCGAAAAATTGTTTTCGAATTTTCTATTTTGAATTTTTTTTTGAATTTTTAAAAAAAAAAATTTTTTATTTTTTTTTTGAAAATTTTTTGATAATTTTTATTGAATTTTTTTTTATTTTTTCTTTCAAAAATTTTTTTGAAATTTTTTTTTAATTTTTTTTTTAATTTTTTTTTTTTGAAAATTTTTTGATAATTATTTTTTTGAAATTTTTTTTTTCAAGTTTTTTGAAATTTTTTTTGAAAATTTTTTTTTTGAATTTTTTTTTTCGAAATTTTTTTTTGAATTTTGTTTTCGAATTTTCTTTTTGAAAAATTTTTTTTCTGAATTTTTTTTTCTAAATTTTTTTTCTAATTTTTTTTATTTTTTTTTTCGAATTTTTTTTTTGAATTTTTTTTTCGAAAAATTTTCGTTTTGAAATTTTTTTTTTCTTTTCGAATTTTTTTTAAAATTTTTTTTTTGAAAATTTTTTTTTCGAAATTTTTTTTCGATATTTTTTTTAAAATTTTTTAAAAAATTTTTTCGAATTTTTTTTTTTGAAATTTTTTCCGAAATTTTTTTTTCTTAATTTTTTTTGAATTTTTTTTTGGAATTTTTTTTTATTTTTTTCTCAAATTTTTTTTTGGAAGTTTTTTTGAATTTTATTTAAATTTTCTTTTTGAATTTTTTTTTTAAATTTTTTTGAAAATTTTTTTTTTGATTTTTTTTCTAGAATTTTTTTTATTTTTTTTAAAAATTTATTTTGAAATATTTTTTTTAAACTTTTTTTTTGGAAATTTTTTTTCTAATTTTTTAAAAAATTTTTTAAATTTTTTTTCGAATTTTTTTTTTGAAATTTTTTTTCGAAAAATTTTCGTTTTGAAATTTTTTTTAAATTCTTTTCTTAAATTTTTTATTTATTTTTTTTGAAAATTTATTGTTTGAAATTTTTTTTAAATTTTTTTTTTGAAAATTTTTTTTTTGAAATTTTTTTTTTTGATTTTTTTCTAGAATTTTTTTTTTATTTTTTTTTTAATTTTTTTTTAAATTTATTTTGAAATTTTTTTTGAAACTTTTTTTTTTGAAAATTTTTTTTTCTAAATTTTATTTCTAATTTTTTTTATTTATTTTTTTAATTTTTTTTTGAATTTTTTTTTTTGAAATTTTTTTAAAAATTTTTTTTTAAATTTTTTTTGAAATTTTTTTTTCGAAAAATTGTTTTCAAATTTTCTTTTTTGAATTTTTTAAAAAATTTTTTTTTGAATTTTTAATTTTTTTCTATTTTTTTTTTTATTTTTTTTTTTGAAAATTTGTTTTTTGAAATTTTTTCTGAATTTTTTTTAGAAACTGTTTTTGAATTTTTTTTTTTGAAAATATTTTTTCTAAATTTTTTTTCTAATTTTTTAAAAACATTTTCAAATTTTTTTTTGGAATTTTTTTTTGAAATTTTTTTTATTTTTTCTTTCAAAAATTTTTTTGAATTTTTTTTTAAATTTTTTTTTTTTCAATTTTTTGAAAATTTTTTGTTAATTATTTTTTTGAAATTTTTTTTTTCAAGTTTTTTGAAATTTTTTTTGAAAATTTTTTTTTTGAATTTTTTCTTTCGAATTTTTTTTTTGAAAATTTTTTTGAAGTTTTTTTTAAATTTTTATTGAATTTTTTTTTATTTTTTTTTGAAAATTTCTTTTTTTGAAATTTTTTTTTTCTAAATTTTTTTTCCAATTTTTTGAAATTTTTTTTCGAAAAAATTTCATTTTGAATTTTTTTTTTATTTTTTTTTAAATTTCTTTTTTTGAATTTTTTTTTTCTAAATTTTTTTTCTAATTTTTTTAATTTTTTTTTTACATTTTTTTCTAATTTTTTTAATTTTTTTTCGAATTTTTTTTTCGAAAAATTTTCGTTTTGAATTATTTTTTTTTTCTTTATGAAATTTTTTTTAAATATTTTTTTTTGAAATTTTTTTTTTGATTTTTTTTTGAATTTTTTTAAAATTTTTTTTCGAAATGTTTTTAAAATTTATTTTGAAATTTTTTTTGAAACTTTTTTTTTTGAAAATTTTTTTTTCTAAAATTTGTTTCTAATTTTTTTAATTTTTTTTCGAATTTTTTTTTCGAAAAATTTTCGTTTTGAATTTTTTTTTATTCTTTTCTTAAATTTTTTTAGAGGTTTTTTTTGAAATTTTTTTAAAAATTTTTTTTTGAAATTTTTTTGATATTTTTTTTTGAGAATCATTTTTTCGAAAAATTGTTTTCGAATTTTCTATTTTGAATTTTTTTTTGAATTTAAAAAAAAAAAAATTTTTTATTTTTTTTTTGAAAATTTTTTGATAATTTTTATTGAATTTTTTTTTATTTTTTCTTTCAAAAATTTTTTTGAAATTTTTTTTTAATTTTTTTTTTAATTTTTTTTTTTGAAAATTTTTTGATAATTATTTTTTTGAAATTTTTTTTTTCAAGTTTTTTGAAATTTTTTTTGAAAATTTTTTTTTTGAATTTTTTTTTTCGAAATTTTTTTTTGAATTTTGTTTTCGAATTTTCTTTTTGAAAAATTTTTTTTCTGAATTTTTTTTTCTAAATTTTTTTTCTAATTTTTTTTATTTTTTTTTGAATTTTTTTTTCGAAAAATTTTCGTTTTGAAATTTTTTTTTTCTTTTCGAATTTTTTTTAAAATTTTTTTTTTGAAAATTTTTTTTTCGAAATTTTTTTTCGATATTTTTTTTTAAATTTTTTAAAAAATTTTTTCGAATTTTTTTTTTTGAAATTTTTTCCGAAATTTTTTTTTCTTAATTTTTTTTGAATTTTTTTTTGGAATTTTTTTTTATTTTTTTCTCAAATTTTTTTTTGGAAGTTTTTTTGAATTTTATTTAAATTTTCTTTTTGAATTTTTTTTTTAAATTTTTTTGAAAATTTTTTTTTTGATTTTTTTTCTAGAATTTTTTTTATTTTTTTTAAAAATTTATTTTGAAATATTTTTTTTAAACTTTTTTTTTGGAAATTTTTTTTCTAATTTTTTAAAAAATTTTTTAAATTTTTTTTCGAATTTTTTTTTTGAAATTTTTTTTCGAAAAATTTTCGTTTTGAAATTTTTTTTAAATTCTTTTCTTAAATTTTTTATTTATTTTTTTTGAAAATTTATTGTTTGAAATTTTTTTTAAATTTTTTTTTTGAAAATTTTTTTTTTGAAATTTTTTTTTTTTGATTTTTTTCTAGAATTTTTTTTTTATTTTTTTTTGAATTTTTTTTTAAATTTATTTTGAAATTTTTTTTGAAACTTTTTTTTTTGAAATTTTTTTTTTCTAAATTTTATTTCTAATTTTTTTTATTTTTTTTTTTAATTTTTTTTCGAATTTTTTTTTTGAAATTTTTTTAAAAATTTTTTTTAAAATTTTTTTTGAAATTTTTTTTTCGAAAAATTGTTTTCAAATTTTCTTTTTTGAATTTTTTAAAAAATTTTTTTTTGAATTTTTAATTTTTTTCTATTTTTTTTTTTATTTTTTTTTTGAAAATTTGTTTTTTGAAATTTTTTCTGAATTTTTTTTAGAAACTGTTTTTGAATTTTTTTTTTTGAAAATATTTTTTCTAAATTTTTTTTCTAATTTTTTAAAAACATTTTCAAATTTTTTTTTGGAATTTTTTTTTGAAATTTTTTTTCGAAAAATTTTTGCTTTAAATTTTTTTTTTTAATTTTTTTTTTAATTTTTTTTGGAATTTTTAAAAAATTTTTTTTTTTTTATTTTTTTTTGAAATTTTTTTAAAAATTTTCTTTTGAATTTTTTTTTTAAATTTTTATTTATTTTGTTACGAAAATTTTTTTTTGAAAATTTTTTGAAATTTTTTTTTTGAAATTTTTTTTTTGAAATTTTTTTTAAATTTTTTTTGAAAATTTCTTTTTTTGAAAATTTTTTTTCGAAAATCTTTTTTTCGAAATTTTTTTTTGAAATTTTTTTTTCTTTTTGAATTTTTTTTTAAATTTTTTTTTTGAAAATTTTTTTTTCGAAATTTTTTTTCGAAATTTTTTTTTCAATTTTTTTTATTTTTTTTTCGAATTTTTTTTTGAAATTTTTTCCGAAATTTTTTTTTTGAAATTTTTTTTTTGAATTTTTTTTTGGAATTTTTTTTTAAATTTTTTTTTTAATTTTTTGAAATTTTTTAAAAAATTTTTTCGAATTTTTTTTTGGTATTATTTTTTAAATTTTTTTTTTGAGTTTTTTTTTGAATTTTTTTTTTCTTTTTGAAATTTTTTTTTAAATTTTTTTTTTGAAATTTTTTTCTTTGAAAATTTTTTTTTTGATTTTTTTTCTAGATTTTTTTTAAATTTTTTTTCGAATTTTTTTTCGAAAAATTTTCGTTTTGAATTTTTTTTTATTTTTTTTTGAAATTTTTTTTTTCTAAATTTTTTTTCGAATTTTTTTAAATGTTTTTTCGAATTTTTTTTTGAAATTTTTTTTTTAAATTTTTTTTCGAAAAATTTTCGTTTTGAATTTTTTTTAAAATTTTTTTTTGATAATTTCTTTTTTTGAAATTTTTTTTTCTAAATTTCTTTTCTATTTTTTTTTAATTTTTTTAAAATTTTTTTTCGAATTTTTTTTTTGAAATTTTTTTTCGAAAAATTTTCGTTTTGAAATTTTTTTTTATTCTTTTCTTAAATTTTTTTTGAAGGTTTTTTTTGAATTTTTTTTTTTTATTTTTTTTTGAAATTTTTTTTTTTTGAATTTTTTTTGATATTTTTTTTTGAGAATCATTTTTTCGAAAAATTGTTTTCGAATTTTCTTTTTTGATTTTTTTTTTATTTTTTTTTTGAATTTAAAAAAAAAATTTTTTGAATTTTTTTTTTCAAAAAATTTTTTGACGTTTTTTTTAAATTTTTTTTTTCAATTTTTTGAAAATTTTTTGATAATTATTTTTTTGAAATTTTTTTTTTCAAGTTTTTTGAAATTTTTTTTGAAAATTTTTTTTTTGAATTTTTTCTTTCGAATTTTTTTTTTTGAAAATTTTTTTGAAGTTTTTTTTAAATTTTTTTTGAATTTTTTTTTATTTTTTTTGAAAATTTCTTTTTTTGAAATTTTTTTTTTCTAAATTTTTTTTCCAATTTTTTGAAATTTTTTTTCGAAAAATTTTCGTTATGAATTTTTTTTTATTTTTTTTTTAATTTCTTTTTTTGAAAATTTTTTTTTCTAAATTTTTTTTCTAATTTTTTTAAATTTTTTTCTAATTTTTTTAATTTTTTTTCGAAATTTTTTTAAAATTTATTTTGAAATTTTTTTTGAAACTTTTTTTTTTGAAAATTTTTTTTTCTAAAATTTGTTTCTAATTTTTTAAATTTTTTTTCGAATTTTTTTTTCGAAAAATTTTCGTTTTGAATTTTTTTTTTAATTTTTTTTTGGAAATTTCTTTTTTTGAAAATTTTTTTTTCTGAAATTTTTTTCTAATTTTTTTAAAATTTTTTTTCGAATTTTTTTTTTGAAATTTTTTTTCGAAAAATTTTCGTTTTGAAATTTTTTTTATTCTTTTCTTAAATTTTTTTAGAGGTTTTTTTTGAAATTTTTTAAAAAATTTTTTTTTGAAATTTTTTTGATATTTTTTTTGAGAATCATTTTTTCGAAAAATTGTTTTCGAATTTTCTATTTTGAATTTTTTTTTGAATTTAAAAAAAAAAATTTTTTTTATTTTTTTTTTGAATATTTTTTGATAATTTTTTTTTGAATTTTTTTTTTATTTTTTCTTTCAAAAATTTTTTTGAAATTTTTTTTTAATTTTTTTTTTAATTTTTTTTTTTGAAAATTTTTTGATAATTATTTTTTTGAAATTTTTTTTTCAAGTTTTTTGAAATTTTTTTTGAAAATTTTTTTTTTGAATTTTTTTTTTCGAAATTTTTTTCTTTTGAAAATTTTTTTGACGTTTTTTTTAAATTTTTTGTGAATTTTTTTTTTTTTATTTTTTCCGAAATTTTTTTTTTTGAAAATTTTTTTTTAAAATTTTTTTTGGATTTTGTTTTTAATTTTTTTTTTAATTTTTTGAAATTTTTTAAAAAATTTTTTCGAATGTTTTTTTTGATTTTTTTTTCAAATTTTCTTTTTGATTTTTTTTAAATTTTTTTTTAAAATTTTTTTTCGAAATTTTTTTTTTGAAATTTTTTAAAAATTTTTTTTTTGAAAATTTATTTTTTGAAAATTTTTTTTTTGAAATTTTTTTTTGATTTTTTTTCTAGAATTTTTTTTTTATTTTTTTTTTTCGAATTTTTTTTTTGAAATTTGTTTTCGAATTTTCTTTTTGAAAAATGTTTTTTCTGAATTTTTTTTTCTAAATTTTTTTTCTAATTTTTTTTATTTTTTTTTTCGAATTTTTTTTTGAATTTTTTTTTCGAAAAATTTTCGTTTTGAAATTTTTTTTTTCTTTTCGAATTTTTTTTTTAAATTTTTTTTTTGAAAATTTTTTTTTCGAAATTTTTTTTCGATATTTTTTTTTCAATTTTTCAAAAAATTTTTTCGAATTTTTTTTTTTGAAATTTTTTCCGAAATTTTTTTTTGGATTTTTTTTTTATTTTTTTCTCAAATTTTTTTTTGGAAGTTTTTTTTGAATTTTATTTAAATTTTCTTTTTGAAATTTTTTTTTAAAATTTTTTTGAAATTTTTTTTTTTGATTTTTTTTCTAGAATTTTTTTTTATTTTATTTTTTTAATTTATTTTGAAATATTTTTTTTAAACTTTTTTTTTGGAAATTTTTTTTCCAATTTTTTTTTTTATTTTTCAAAATTTTTTTAAAATTTTTTTTCGAATTTTTTTTTTGAAATTTTTTTTCGAAAAATTTTCGTTTTGAAATTTTTTTTAAATTCTTTTCTTAAATTTTTTATTTATTTTTTTTGAAAATTTATTTTTTGAAATTTTTTTTAAAATTTTTTTTTTGAAAATTTTTTTTTTGAAATTTTTTTTTTGATTTTTTTCTAGAATTTTTTTTTATTTTTTTTGAATTTTTTTTTAAATTTATTTTGAAATTTTTTTTGAAACTTTTTTTTTTGAAAATTTTTTTTTCTAAATTTTTTTTCTAATTTTTTTCATTTTTTTTTAAATTTTTTTTCGAATTTTTTTTTTGAAATTTTTTTTTAATTTTTTTAAAATTTTTTTTTGAAATTTTTTCGAAAAATTGTTTTCAAATTTTCTTTTATGAATTTTTTAAAAAAATTTTTTTTGAATTTTTAATTTTTTTTTATTTTTTTTTTATTTTTTTTTTGAAAATTTTTTTTTTGAAATTCTTTCTGAATTTTTTTTAGAAACTGTTTGAATTTTTTTTTTTGAAAATATTTTTTCTAAATTTTTTTTCTAATTTTTTAAAAAAATTTTTTTTGAATTCTTAATTTTTTTTTATTTTTTTTTTATTTTTTTTTGAAATTTTTTTTTTTGAAATTTTTTCTGAATTTTTTTTAGAAACTGTTTGAATTTTTTTTTTTGAAAATATTTTTTCTAAATTTTTTTTCCAATTTTTTAAAAACATTTTCAAAATTTTTTTTGGAATTTTTTTTAGAAATTTTTTTTCGAAAAATTTTCGCTTTGAATTTTTTTTTTAATTTTTTTTAAAAATTTTTTTTGGAATTTTAAAAAAAAATTTTTTTTTATTTTTTTTTGAAATTTTTTTCTTGAATTTTTTTTTAAATTTTTTTTTTGAAAATTTTTTTTTCGAAATTTTTTTTCGAAATTTTTTTTTCAATTTTTTTTAATTTTTTTTTCGAATTTTTTTTTGAAATTTTTTCCGAAATTTTTTTTTTGAAATTTTTTTTTTTGAATTTTTTTTTGAAATTTTTTTTTAAATTTTTTTTTTAATTTTTTGAAATTTTTCAAAAAAATTTTTCGAATTTTTTTTTGGTATTTTCTTTTTGAGTTTTTTTTTGAAATTTTTTTTTTCTTATTGAAATTTTTTTTTTAATTTTTTTTTTGAAAATTTTTTCTTTGAAAATTTTTTTTTTGATTTTTTTTCTAGATTTTTTTTTATTTTTTTAAAATTTTTTTTCGAATTTTTTTTTCGAAAAATTTTCGTTTTGAATTTTTTTTTAAATTTTTTTTTGATAATTTCTTTTTTTGAAATTTTTTTTTTCTAAATTTTTTTTCTATTTTTTTAAATTTTTTTTAAAATTTTTTTTCGAATTTTTTTTTTGAAATTTTTTTTCGAAAAATTTTCGTTTTGAAATTTTTTTTTTCTTTTCGAATTTTTTTTTTAAATTTTTTTTTTGAAATTTTTTTTTTCGAAATTTTTTTTCGATATTTTTTTTTCAATTTTTTAAAATTTTTTTTCGAATTTTTTTTTTTGAAATTTTTTCCGAAATTTTTTTTTTCTTAATTTTTTTTTGGAATTTTTTTTTATTTTTTTCTCAAATTTTTTTTTGGAAGTTTTTTTTGAATTTTATTTAAATTTTCTTTTTGAATTTTTTTTTTAAATTTTTCTGAAATTTTTTTTTGATTTTTTTTTTAGAATTTTTTTTTATTTTTTTTTAAATTTATTTTGAAATATTTTTTTTAAACTTTTTTTTTGGAATTTTTTTTTCTAATTTTTTTTTTAATTTTTTAAAATTTTTTTAAATTTTTTTTTCGAATTTTTTTTTTGAAATTTTTTTTCGAAAAATTTTCGTTTTGAAATTTTTTTTAAATTCTTTTCTTAAATTTTTTATTTATTTTTTTTGAAAATTTATTTTTTGAAATTTTTTTTAAAATTTTTTTTTTTTTAATTTTTTTTTTGAAATTTTTTTTTTGATTTTTTTCTAGAATTTTTTTTTTATTTTTTTTTGAATTTTTTTTTAAAATTTATTTTGAAATTTTTTTTGAAACTTTTTTTTTTGAAAATTTTTTTTTCTAAATTTTTTTTCTAATTTTTTTTATTTTTTTTAAAATTTTTTTTCGAATTTTTTTTTTGAAATTTTTTTTTAAATTCTTTTTAAAATTTTTTTAAAATTTTTTTTTCGAAAAATTGTTTTCAAATTTTCTTTTTTGAATTTTTTAAAAAATTTTTTTTTGAATTTTTAATTTTTTTTTATTTTTTTTTTTTTTTTGAAAATTTTTTTTTTTAAATTTTTTCTGAATTTCTTTTAGAAACTGTTTGAATTTTTTTTTTTGAAAATATTTTTTCTAAATTTTTTTTCTAATTTTTTAAAAACATTTTAAAAATTTTTTTTGGAATTTTTTTTTGAAATTTTTTTTCGAAAAATTTTCGCTTTGAATTTTTTTTTTTAATTTTTTAAAAAATTTTTTTTGGAATTTTTTAAAAAAATTTTTTTTTTTTTTTTTTTGAAATTTTTTTTTTGAAATTTTTTTAAAAATTTTCTTTTGAATTTTTTTTTTAAATTTTTATTTATTTTGTTTCGAAAATTTTTTTTTGAAAATTTTTTCAAATTTTTTTTTTGAAATTTTTTTTTCTGAAATTTTTTTTAAATTTTTTTTGAAAATTTCTTTTTTTGAAAATTTTTTTTCGAAAATTTTTTTTTCGAAATTTTTTTTTTTAATTTTTTTTCGAATTTTTTTGAAACTTTTTTTTAAATTTTTTTTTTGAGTTTTTATTGAATTTTTTTTTCTTTTTGAATTTTTTTTTAAATTTTTTTTTTGAAAATTTTTTTTTTCGAAATTTTTTTTTGAAATTTTTTTTTCAATTTTTTTTATTTTTTTTTCGAATTTTTTTTTGAAATTTTTTCCGAAATTTTTTTTTTGAAATTTTTTTTTTGAATTTTTTTTCGGAATTTTTTTTTTAATTTTTTTTTAATTTTTTGAAATTTTTTAAAAAATTTTTTCGAATTTTTTTTGGTATTTTTTTTTTAATTTTTTTTTGAGTTTTTTTTTGAAATTTTTTTTTCTTTTTGAAATTTTTTTTCAAATTTTTTTTTTGAAAATTTTTTCTTTGAAAATTTTTTTTTTGATTTTTTTTCTAGATTTTTTTTTATTTTTTTTTAATTTTTTTTCGAATTTTTTTTTCGAAAAATTTTCGTTTTGAATTTTTTTTTATTTTTTTTTGAAAATTTTTTTTTCTAAATTTTTTTTCTAATTTTTTTAAAATTTTTTTCGATTTTTTTTTTGAAATTTTTTTCTAATTTTTTAAATTTTTTTTTCAAATATTTTTCTGTGAAAATTTTTTTTTTGAAAAATTTTATTTTGAAATTTTTTTTTTTTGAAAATTTTTTGATAATTTTTTTTTAATTTTTTTAAAAATTTTTTTTTATTTTTTCTTTCAAAAATTTTTTTGAAATTTTTTTAAAAATTTTTTTTGAAATTTTTTTTGAAATTTTTTTTTTTCAATTTTTTTTAAATGTTTTTTTCTTTCGTTTATTTTTAAATATTTTTCTTTGAAAATTTTATTTTTGTAAAATTTAATTTTGATAATTTTTTTTAAATTTTTTGATAATTATTTTTTTGAAATTTTTTTTAAATTTTTTTTTGAGAATCATTTTTTCGAAAAATTGTTTTCGAATTTTCTTTTTTGAATTTTTTTTTTATTTTTTTTTGAATTTTTTTAAAAATTTTTTTTTGAATTTTTTTATTTGAAAATTTTTTGATAATTTTTTTTTTATTTTTTAAAATTTTTTCTTTCAAAAATTTTTTTGAATTTTTTTTTGAAATTTTTTTAAAATTTTTTTTAAATTTTTTTAAAATTTTTTGAGATTTTTTTTTCAAGTTTTTTTGAAATTTTTTTTGAAAATTTTTTTTTGAATTTTTTTTTTTCGAATTTTTTTTTGTTTTGAAATTTTTTTTCTAAATTTTTTTTTAAATTTTTTGAAATTTTTTAAAAATTTTTTTCGATTTTTTTTTTGATATTTTTTTTTAATTTTTTTTTTTGGTTTTTTTTTGAAATTTTTTTTTTCTTTTTGAATTTTTTTTTTAAATTTTTTTTTTGAAAATTTTTTTTTTGAAATTTTTTTTTTTGATTTTTTTTAAATTTTTTTTAAATTTTTTTTCGAAATTTTTTTTAAATCTATTTTGAAACTTTTTTTTTTGAAAATTTTTTTTCTAAAATTTGTTTCTAATTTTTTTAATTTTTTTTCGAATTTTTTTTTCGAAAAATTTTCGTTTTGAATTTTTTTTTATTTTTTTTTGAAAATTTTTTTTTCTAAATTTTTTTTCCAATTTTTTTAAATTTTTTTTCGAATTTTTTTATGAAATTTTTTTTCGAGAAATTTTCGTTTTGAATTTTTTTTAAATTTTTTTTTGAAAATTTTTTTTCGAAAAATTTTCGTTTCGAAATATTTTTTCATTCTTCTCTTATATTTTTTTTGGAGATTTTTTTTGAAATTTTTTTTAAATTTTTTTTTGAAATTTTTTTTTTTGAAATTTTTTTGATATTTTTTTTTGAGAATCATTTTTTCGAAAAATTGTTTTCGAATTTTCTTTTTTGAAATTTTTTTTGAAATTTTTTTTTTTATTTTTTGAAAATTTTTTGAAAATTATTTTTTTGAAATTTTTTTTCAAGTTTTTTTGAAATTTTTTTTGAAATTTTTTTTTTGAATTTTTTTATTTCGATTTTTTTTTGTTTCGAAATTTTTTTCTTTTGAAAATTTTTTTGACATTTTCTTAAAATTTTTTTTGAATTTTTTTTTTGAATTTTTTTCCGAAATTTTTTTTTGAAAATTTTTTTTGAATTTTTTTTTGGAATTGTTTTTTTTTTTTAATTTTTTGAAATTTTTTAAAAAAATTTTTCGAATTTTTTTTTGAAATTTTTTTTTAAATTTTTTTTTTTGGAGTTTTTTTTGAAATTTTTTTTTTTAATTTTTTTTTTGAAAATTTTTTTTTCGAAATTTTTTTTCGAAATTTTTTTTTTTTTTTTCGAATTTTTTTTTTGAAATTTTTCATTGAAAAATTTTCGTTTTGAAATTTTTTTTCGAAAAATTTTCATTTTGAATTTTTAAATTTTTTTTTTAATTTTTTTTCGAATTTTTTTTTTAATTTTTTAAAAATTTTTTTTTTCGAAAATTTTTGTTTTGAAAATTTTTTTTTTGAAATTTTTGTTTTGATTTTTTTTCTAGAATTTTTTTTTTATTTTTTTTCGATTTTTTTTTAAAATTTATTTTGAAATTTTTTTTGAAACTTTTTTTTTTAAATTTTTTTTTCTATATTTTTTTTTCTAAATTTTTTTTCTAATTTTTTTTTATTTTTTTTTCGAATTTTTTTTTTGAATTTTTTTTTCTTTTTGAAATTTTTTTTAAAATTTTTTTTTTGAAATTTTTTTTTTGAATTTTTTTTTTCGAATTTTTTTTTTTTGAAAATTTTTTTGACGTTTTTTTTAAATTTTTTTTTAATTTTTTTTTTGAAATTTTTTCCGAAATTTCTTTTTTTGAAAATTTTTTTTTTGAATTTTTTTTGGATTTTTTTAAAAATTTTTTTTCATTTTTTGAAATTTTTTAAAAATTTTTTTCGATTTTTTTTTTGAAATTTTTTTCTAATTTTTTTTTAATTTTTTTTCAAATATTTTTCTGTGAAAATTTTTTTTTTTGAAAATTTTTTTGAAGTTTTTTTTAAATTTTTTTTGAATTTTTTTTTATTTTTTTTTTGAAAATTTCTTTTTTTGAAATTTTTTTTTTCTAAATTTTTTTTCCAATTTTTTGAAATTTTTTTTCGAAAAATTTTCGTTATGAATTTTTTTTTATTTTTTTTTAATTTCTTTTTTTGAAATTTTTTTTTTCTAAATTTTTTTTCTAATTTTTTTAAATTTTTTTTTACATTTTTTTCTAATTTTTTTAATTTTTTTTCGAAATTTTTTTAAAATTTATTTTGAAATTTTTTTTGAAACTTTTTTTTTTGAAAATTTTTTTTTCTAAAATTTGTTTCTAATTTTTTAAATTTTTTTTCGAATTTTTTTTTCGAAAAATTTTCGTTTTGAATTTTTTTTTTAATTTTTTTTTGGAAATTTCTTTTTTTGAAAATTTTTTTTTCTAAAATTTTTTTCTAATTTTTTTAAAATTTTTTTTCGAATTTTTTTTTTGAAATTTTTTTTCGAAAAATTTTCGTTTTGAAATTTTTTTTATTCTTTTTTTAAATTTTTTTAGAGGTTTTTTTTGAAATTTTTTTAAAAATTTTTTTTTTAAATTTTTTTGATATTTTTTTTTGAGAATCATTTTTTCGAAAAATTGTTTTCAAATTTTCTATTTTGAATTTTTTTTTGAATTTTTAAAAAAAAATTTTTTATTTTTTTTTGAATATTTTTTGATAATTTTTTTTTGAATTTTTTTTTATTTTTTCTTTCAAAAATTTTTTTGAAATTTTTTTTTAATTTTTTTTTTAATTTTTTTTTTTGAAAATTTTTTGATAATTATTTTTTTGAAATTTTTTTTTCAAGTTTTTTGAAATTTTTTTTGAAAATTTTTTTTTTGAATTTTTTTTTTCGAAATTTTTTTCTTTTGAAAATTTTTTTGACGTTTTTTTTAAATTTTTTGTGAATTTTTTTTTAAAATTTTTTTTGGATTTTGTTTTTATTTTTTTTTTTAATTTTTTGAAATTTTTTAAAAAATTTTTTCGAATGTTTTTTTTGATTTTTTTTTTCAAATTTTCTTTTTGATTTTTTTTAAATTTTTTTTTAAAATTTTTTTTCGAAATTTTTTTTTTTGAAATTTTTTAAAAATTTTTTTTTTGAAAATTTATTTTTTGAAATTTTTTTTTTTGAAATTTTTTTTTGATTTTTTTTCTAGAATTTTTTTTTATTTTTTTTTTCGAAATTTTTTTTTGAAATTTGTTTTCGAATTTTCTTTTTGAAAAATGTTTTTTCTGAATTTTTTTTTCTAAATTTTTTTTCTAATTTTTTTTATTTTTTTTTTCGAATTTTTTTTTGAATTTTTTTTTCGAAAAATTTTCGTTTTGAAATTTTTTTTTTCTTTTCGAATTTTTTTTTTAAATTTTTTTTTGAAAATTTTTTTTTCGAAATTTTTTTTCGATATTTTTTTTTCAATTTTTCAAAAAATTTTTTCGAATTTTTTTTTTTGAAATTTTTTCCGAAATTTTTTTTTTCTTAATTTTTTTTTGGAATTTTTTTTTATCTTTTTCTCAAATTTTTTTTTGGAAGTTTTTTTTGAATTTTATTTAAATTTTCTTTTTGAAATTTTTTTTAAAAATTTTTTTGAAATTTTTTTTTTTGATTTTTTTTCTAGAATTTTTTTTTATTTTTTTTTTTTTAATTTATTTTGAAATATTTTTTTTAAACTTTTTCTTTTGGAAATTTTTTTTCTAATTTTTTTTTTAATTTTTCAAAATTTTTTAAAAATTTTTTTTCGAATTTTTTTTTTGAAATTTTTTTTCGAAAAATTTTCGTTTTGAAATTTTTTTAAATTCTTTTCTTGAATTTTTTATTCATTTTTTTTGAAAATTTATTTTTTGAAATTTTTTTTTAAATTTTTTTTTTGAAAATTTTTTTTTTGAAATTTTTTTTTTGATTTTTTTCTAGAATTTTTTTTTATTTTTTTTGAATTTTTTTTTAAATTTATTTTGAAATTTTTTTTGAAACTTTTTTTTTTGAAAATTTTTTTTCTAAATTTTTTTTCTAATTTTTTTTATTTTTTTTTTAAATTTTTTTTCGAATTTTTTTTTTTGAAATTTTTTTTAAATTTTTTTTAAATTTTTTTTGAAATTTTTTCGAAAAATTGTTTTCAAATTTTCTTTTTTGAATTTTTTAAAAAATTTTTTTTTGAATTTTTAATTTTTTTTTATTTTTTTTTTATTTTTTTTTGAAAATTTTTTTTTTGAAATTCTTTCTGAATTTTTTTTAGAAACTGTTTGAATTTTTTTTTTGAAAATATTTTTTCTAATTTTTTTTCTAATTTTTTAAAAAAATTTTTTTTGAATTCTTAATTTTTTTTTATTTTTTTTTTATTTTTTTTTGAAAAATTTTTTTTTGAAATTTTTTCTGAATTTTTTTTAGAAACTGTTTGAATTTTTTTTTTTGAAAATATTTTTTCTAAATTTTTTTTCTAATTTTTTAAAAACATTTTCAAAATTTTTTTTGGAATTTTTTTTTGAAATTTTTTTTCGAAAAATTTTCGCTTTGAATTTTTTTTTTTAATTTTTTTTTAAATTTTTTTTTGGAATTTTTTAAAAAAATTTTTTTTTATTTTTTTTTGAAATTTTTTTTTTGAAATTTTTTTAAAAATTTTCTTTTCAATTTTTTTTTAATTTTTATTTATTTTGTTTCGAAAATTTTTTTTTGAAAATTTTTTCAAATTTTTTTTTTGAAATTTTTATTTCTGAAATTTTTTTAAAATTTTTTTTTAAAATTTCTTTTTTTGAAAATTTTTTTTCGAAAATTTTTTTTTCGAAATTTTTTTTTTAAATTTTTTTTCGAAATTTTTTGAAACTTTTTTTAAATTTTTTTTTTGAGTTTTTTTTTGAAATTTTTTTTTTGAATTTTTTTTAAAATTTTTTTTTTGAAAATTTTTTTTTCGAAATTTTTTTTCGAAATTTTTTTTTCAATTTTTTTTATTTTTTTTTCGAATTTTTTTTTGAAATTTTTTCCGAAATTTTTTTTTTGAAATTTTTTTTTTTGAATTTTTTTTTGGAATTTTTTTTTAAATTTTTTTTTTAATTTTTTGAAATTTTTTAAAAAATTTTTTCGAATTTTTTTTTGGTATTTTTTTTTAATTTTTTTTTTGAGTTTTTTTTTGAAATTTTTTTTTTCTTTTTGAAATTTTTTTTTTAATTTTTTTTTTGAAAATTTTTTCTTTGAAAATTTTTTTTTTGATTTTTTTTCTAGATTTTTTTTTATTTTTTTTAAATTTTTTTTCGAATTTTTTTTTTCGAAAAATTTTCGTTTTAAATTTTTTTTAAAATTTTTTTTTGATAATTTCTTTTTTTGAAATTTTTTTTTTCTAAATTTTTTTTCTATTTTTTTAAATTTTTTTTTAAATTTTTTTTCGAATTTTTTTTTTGAAATTTTTTTTCGAAAAATTTTCGTTTTGAAATTTTTTTTTTCTTTTCGAATTTTTTTTTAAAATTTTTTTTTTGAAAATTTTTTTTTCGAAATTTTTTTTCGATATTTTTTTTTTCAATTTTTTAAAATTTTTTTTCGAATTTTTTTTTTTGAAATTTTTTCCGAAATTTTTTTTTTCTTAATTTTTTTTTGGAATTTTTTTTTATTTTTTTCTCAAATTTTTTTTTGGAAGTTTTTTTTGAATTTTATTTAAATTTTCTTTTTGAAATTTTTTTTTTAAATTTTTCTGAAATTTTTTTTTTTGATTTTTTTTTTAGAATTTTTTTTTATTTTTTTTTTAAATTTATTTTGAAATATTTTTTTTAAACTTTTTTTTTGGAATTTTTTTTTCTAATTTTTTTTTTAATTTTTTAAAATTTTTTTAAAATTTTTTTTCGAATTTTTTTTTTGAAATTTTTTTTCGAAAAATTTTCGTTTTGAAATTTTTTTAAAATTCTTTTCTTAAATTTTTTAATTATTTTTTTTTGAAAATTTATTTTTTGAAATTTTTTTTTAAATTTTTTTTTTGAAAATTTTTTTTTTGAAATTTTTTTTTTGATTTTTTTCTAGAATTTTTTTTTTATTTTTTTTTGAATTTTTTTTTAAATTTATTTTGAAATTTTTTTTGAAACTTTTTTTTTTGAAAATTTTTTTTTCTAAATTTTTTTTCTAATTTTTTTTATTTTTTTTTAAATTTTTTTTCGAATTTTTTTTTTGAATTTTTTTTTTAAATTTTTTTTAAAATTTTTTTTAAATTTTTTTTTCGAAAAATTGTTTTCAAATTTTCTTTTTTGAATTTTTTAAAAAAATTTTTTTTGAATTTTTAATATTTTTTTATTTTTTTTATTTTTTTTTTATTTTTTTTTTGAAAATTTTTTTTTTTTAATTTTTTCTGAATTTCTTTTAGAAACTGTTTGAATTTTTTTTTTTGAAAATATTTTTTCTAAATTTTTTTTCTAATTTTTTAAAAACATTTTCAAAATTTTTTTTGGAATTTTTTTTTGAAATTTTTTTTCGAAAAATTTTCGCTTTGAATTTTTTTTTTAAATTTTTTAAAAAATTTTTTTTGGAATTTTTTAAAAAAATTTTTTTTAATTTTTTTTTGAATTTTTTTTTTTGAAATTTTTTTAAAAATTTTCTTTTGAATTTTTTTTTTAAATTTTTATTTATTTTGTTTCGAAAATTTTTTTTTGAAAATTTTTTCAAATTTTTTTTTTGAAATTTTTTTTTCTGAAATTTTTTTTAAATTTTTTTTGAAAATTTCTTTTTTTGAAAATTTTTTTTCGAAAATTTTTTTTTCGAAATTTTTTTTTTTAATTTTTTTTCGAATTTTTTTGAAAATTTTTTTTAAATTTTTTTTTTTAGTTTTTTTTTAATTTTTTTTTCTTTTTGAATTTTTTTTTAAATTTTTTTTTTGAAAATTTTTTTTTCGAAATTTTTTTTCGAAATTTTTTTTTCAATTTTTTTTATTTTTGTTTCGAATTTTTTTTTGAAATTTTTTCCGAAATTTTTTTTTTGAAATTTTTTTTTTTGAATTTTTTTTCGGAATTTTTTTTAAAATTTTTTTTTTAATTTTTTGAAATTTTTTAAAAAATTTTTTCGAATTTTTTTTGGTATTTTTTTTAAATTTTTTTTCGAAAAATTTTCGCTTTGAATTTTTTTTTTTTTTTTTTTTTTTAATTTTTTTTTGGAATTTTTTAAAAAAAATTTTTTTTATTTTTTTTGAAATTTTTTTTTTGAAATTTTTTTAAAAATTTTCTTTTCAATTTTTTTTTTAATTTTTATTTATTTTGTTTCGAAAATTTTTTTTTGAAAATTTTTTCAAATTTTTTTTTTGAAATTTTTATTTCTGAAATTTTTTTTAAATTTTTTTTTTAAATTTCTTTTTTTGAAAATTTTTTTTCGAAAATTTTTTTTTCGAAATTTTTTTTTTAAATTTTTTTTCGAAATTTTTTGAAACTTTTTTTAAATTTTTTTTTTGAGTTTTTTTTTGAAATTTTTTTTTTGAATTTTTTTTAAAATTTTTTTTTTGAAAATTTTTTTTTCGAAATTTTTTTTCGAAATTTTTTTTTCAATTTTTTTTATTTTTTTTTCGAATTTTTTTTTGAAATTTTTTCCGAAATTTTTTTTTTGAAATTTTTTTTTTTGAATTTTTTTTTGGAATTTTTTTTTAAATTTTTTTTTTAATTTTTTGAAATTTTTTAAAAAAATTTTTCGAATTTTTTTTTGGTATTTTTTTTTAATTTTTTTTTTGAGTTTTTTTTTTGAAATTTTTTTTTTCTTTTTGAAATTTTTTTTTAAATTTTTTTTTTGAAAATTTTTTCTTTGAAAATTTTTTTTTTGATTTTTTTTCTAGATTTTTTTTTATTTTTTTTAAATTTTTTTTCGAATTTTTTTTTCGAAAAATTTTCGTTTTGAATTTTTTTTAAAATTTTTTTTTGATAATTTCTTTTTTTGAAAATTTTTTTTTCGAAATTTTTTTTCGATATTTTTTTTTCAATTTTTTAAAATTTTTTTTCGAATTTTTTTTTTTGAAATTTTTTCCGAAATTTTTTTTTTCTTAATTTTTTTTTGGAATTTTTTTTTATTTTTTTCTCAAATTTTTTTTTGGAAGTTTTTTTTGAATTTTATTTAAATTTTCTTTTTGAAATTTTTTTTTAAAATTTTTCTGAAATTTTTTTTTTTGATTTTTTTTTTAGAATTTTTTTTTATTTTTTTTAAAATTTATTTTGAAATATTTTTTTTAAACTTTTTTTTTGGAATTTTTTTTTCTAATTTTTTTTTTAATTTTTTAAAATTTTTTTAAAATTTTTTTTCGAATTTTTTTTTTGTAATTTTTTTTCGAAAAATTTTCGTTTTGAAATTTTTTTAAAATTCTTTTCTTAAATTTTTTAATTATTTTTTTTGAAAATTTTTTTTTTGAAATTTTTTTTTTGAATTTTTTTTCGGAATTTTTTTTTTAATTTTTTTTTAATTTTTTGAAATTTTTTAAAAAAATTTTTCGAATTTTTTTTGGTATTTTTTTTTTAATTTTTTTTTGAGTTTTTTTTTGAAATTTTTTTTTCTTTTTGAAATTTTTTTTTAAATTTTTTTTTTGAAAATTTTTTCTTTGAAAATTTTTTTTTTGATTTTTTTTCTAGATTTTTTTTTATTTTTTTTAAATTTTTTTTCGAATTTTTTTTTCGAAAAATTTTCGTTTTGAATTTTTTTTTATTTTTTTTTGAAAATTTTTTTTTCTAAATTTTTTTTCTAATTTTTTTAAAATTTTTTTCGATTTTTTTTTTGAAATTTTTTTCTAATTTTTTAAATTTTTTTTTCAAATATTTTTCTGTGAAAATTTTTTTTTTGAAAAATTTTATTTTGAAATTTTTTTTTTTTGAAAATTTTTTGATAATTTTTTTTTAATTTTTTTAAAAATTTTTTTTTATTTTTTCTTTCAAAAATTTTTTTGAAATTTTTTTAAAAATTTTTTTTGAAATTTTTTTTTAAATTTTTTTTTTTTCAATTTTTTTAAAATGTTTTTTTCTTTCGTTTATTTTTAAATATTTTTCTTTGAAAATTTTATTTTTGTAAAATTTAATTTTGATAATTTTTTTTAAATTTTTTGATAATTATTTTTTTGAAATTTTTTTTAAATTTTTTTTTGAGAATCATTTTTTCGAAAAATTGTTTTCGAATTTTCTTTTTTGAATTTTTTTTTTATTTTTTTTTTAATTTTTTTAAAAATTTTTTTTTGAATTTTTTTATTTGAAAATTTTTTGATAATTTTTTTTTTATTTTTTAAAATTTTTTCTTTCAAAAATTTTTTTGAATTTTTTTTTGAAATTTTTTTAAAATTTTTTTTAAATTTTTTTAAAATTTTTTGAGATTTTTTTTTCAAGTTTTTTTGAAATTTTTTTTGAAAATTTTTTTTTGAATTTTTTTTTTTCGAATTTTTTTTTGTTTTGAAATTTTTTTTCTAAATTTTTTTTTAAATTTTTTGAAATTTTTTAAAAATTTTTTTCGATTTTTTTTTTGATATTTTTTTTTAATTTTTTTTTTTGGTTTTTTTTTGAAATTTTTTTTTTCTTTTTGAATTTTTTTTTTAAATTTTTTTTTTGAAAATTTTTTTTTTGAAATTTTTTTTTTTGATTTTTTTTAAATTTTTTTTAAATTTTTTTTCGAAATTTTTTTTAAATCTATTTTGAAACTTTTTTTTTTGAAAATTTTTTTTCTAAAATTTGTTTCTAATTTTTTTAATTTTTTTTCGAATTTTTTTTTCGAAAAATTTTCGTTTTGAATTTTTTTTTATTTTTTTTTGAAAATTTTTTTTTCTAAATTTTTTTTCCAATTTTTTTAAATTTTTTTTCGAATTTTTTTATGAAATTTTTTTTCGAGAAATTTTCGTTTTGAATTTTTTTAAAATTTTTTTTTGAAAATTTTTTTTTGGAAAATTTTCGTTTCGAAATATTTTTTCATTCTTCTCTTATATTTTTTTTGGAGATTTTTTTTGAAATTTTTTTTAAATTTTTTTTTGAAATTTTTTTTTTTGAAATTTTTTTGATATTTTTTTTTGAGAATCATTTTTTCGAAAAATTGTTTTCGAATTTTCTTTTTTGAAATTTTTTTTGAAATTTTTTTTTTTATTTTTTGAAAATTTTTTGAAAATTATTTTTTTGAAATTTTTTTTCAAGTTTTTTTGAAATTTTTTTTGAAATTTTTTTTTTGAATTTTTTTATTTCGATTTTTTTTTGTTTCGAAATTTTTTTCTTTTGAAAATTTTTTTGACATTTTCTTAACATTTTTTTTGAATTTTTTTTTTGAATTTTTTTCCGAAATTTTTTTTTTGAAAATTTTTTTTGAATTTTTTTTTGGAATTGTTTTTTTTTTTTTAATTTTTTGAAATTTTTTAAAAAAATTTTTCGAATTTTTTTTTGAAATTTTTTTTTAAATTTTTTTTTTTGGAGTTTTTTTTGAAATTTTTTTTTTTAATTTTTTTTTTGAAAATTTTTTTTTCGAAATTTTTTTTCGAAATTTTTTTTTTTTTTTTTTCGAATTTTTTTTTTGAAATTTTTCATTGAAAAATTTTCGTTTTGAAATTTTTTTTTGAAAAATTTTCATTTTGAATTTTTAAATTTTTTTTTTAATTTTTTTTCGAATTTTTTTTTTAATTTTTTAAAAATTTTTTTTTTCGAAAATTTTTGTTTTGAAAATTTTTTTTTTGAAATTTTTGTTTTGATTTTTTTTCTAGAATTTTTTTTTTATTTTTTTTCGATTTTTTTTTAAAATTTATTTTGAAATTTTTTTTGAAACTTTTTTTTTTTAATTTTTTTTTCTATATTTTTTTTTCTAAATTTTTTTTCTAATTTTTTTTTATTTTTTTTTCGAATTTTTTTTTTGAATTTTTTTTTCTTTTTGAAATTTTTTTTAAAATTTTTTTTTTGAAATTTTTTTTTTGAATTTTTTTTTTCGAATTTTTTTTTTTTGAAAATTTTTTTGACGTTTTTTTTAAATTTTTTTTTAATTTTTTTTTTGAAATTTTTTCCGAAATTTCTTTTTTTGAAAATTTTTTTTTTGAATTTTTTTTGGATTTTTTTAAAAAATTTTTTTCATTTTTTGAAATTTTTTAAAAATTTTTTTCGATTTTTTTTTTGAAATTTTTTTCTAATTTTTTTTTAATTTTTTTTCAAATATTTTTCTGTGAAAATTTTTTTTTTTGAAAATTTTTTTGAAGTTTTTTTTAAATTTTTTTTGAATTTTTTTTTATTTTTTTTTGAAAATTTCTTTTTTTGAAATTTTTTTTTTCTAAATTTTTTTTCCAATTTTTTGAAATTTTTTTTCGAAAAATTTTCGTTATGAATTTTTTTTTATTTTTTTTTAATTTCTTTTTTTGAAATTTTTTTTTTCTAAATTTTTTTTCTAATTTTTTTAAATTTTTTTTTACATTTTTTTCTAATTTTTTTAATTTTTTTTCGAAATTTTTTTAAAATTTATTTTGAAATTTTTTTTGAAACTTTTTTTTTTGAAAATTTTTTTTTCTAAAATTTGTTTCTAATTTTTTAAATTTTTTTTCGAATTTTTTTTTCGAAAAATTTTCGTTTTGAATTTTTTTTTTAATTTTTTTTTGGAAATTTCTTTTTTTGAAAATTTTTTTTTCTAAAATTTTTTTCTAATTTTTTTAAAAATTTTTTTCGAATTTTTTTTTTGAAATTTTTTTTCGAAAAATTTTCGTTTTGAAATTTTTTTTATTCTTTTTTTAAATTTTTTTAGAGGTTTTTTTTGAAATTTTTTTAAAAATTTTTTTTTAAAATTTTTTTGATATTTTTTTTTGAGAATCATTTTTTCGAAAAATTGTTTTCAAATTTTCTATTTTGAATTTTTTTTTGAATTTTTAAAAAAAAATTTTTTATTTTTTTTTTGAATATTTTTTGATAATTTTTTTTTGAATTTTTTTTTATTTTTTCTTTCAAAAATTTTTTTGAAATTTTTTTTTAATTTTTTTTTTAATTTTTTTTTTTGAAAATTTTTTGATAATTATTTTTTTGAAATTTTTTTTTCAAGTTTTTTGAAATTTTTTTTGAAAATTTTTTTTTTGAATTTTTTTTTTCGAAATTTTTTTCTTTTGAAAATTTTTTTGACGTTTTTTTTAAATTTTTTGTGAATTTTTTTTTTTAATTTTTTTTGGATTTTGTTTTTATTTTTTTTTTTAATTTTTTGAAATTTTTTAAAAAATTTTTTCGAATGTTTTTTTTGATTTTTTTTTTCAAATTTTCTTTTTGATTTTTTTTAAATTTTTTTTTTTAATTTTTTTTCGAAATTTTTTTTTTTGAAATTTTTTAAAAATTTTTTTTTTGAAAATTTATTTTTTGAAATTTTTTTTTTTGAAATTTTTTTTTGATTTTTTTTCTAGAATTTTTTTTTATTTTTTTTTTCGAAATTTTTTTTTGAAATTTGTTTTCGAATTTTCTTTTTGAAAAATGTTTTTTCTGAATTTTTTTTTCTAAATTTTTTTTCTAATTTTTTTTATTTTTTTTTTCGAATTTTTTTTTGAATTTTTTTTTCGAAAAATTTTCGTTTTGAAATTTTTTTTTTCTTTTCGAATTTTTTTTTTAAATTTTTTTTTGAAAATTTTTTTTTCGAAATTTTTTTTCGAAATTTTTTTTTCAATTTTTCAAAAAATTTTTTCGAATTTTTTTTTTTGAAATTTTTTCCGAAATTTTTTTTTTCTTAATTTTTTTTTGGAATTTTTTTTTATCTTTTTCTCAAATTTTTTTTTGGAAGTTTTTTTTGAATTTTATTTAAATTTTCTTTTTGAAATTTTTTTTTAAAATTTTTTTGAAATTTTTTTTTTTGATTTTTTTTCTAGAATTTTTTTTTATTTTTTTTTTTTAATTTATTTTGAAATATTTTTTTTAAACTTTTTTTTTTGGAAATTTTTTTTCTAATTTTTTTTTTAATTTTTCAAAATTTTTTAAAAATTTTTTTTCGAATTTTTTTTTTGAAATTTTTTTTCGAAAAATTTTCGTTTTGAAATTTTTTTAAATTCTTTTCTTGAATTTTTTATTAATTTTTTTTGAAAATTTATTTTTTGAAATTTTTTTTTAAATTTTTTTTTTGAAAATTTTTTTTTTGAAATTTTTTTTTTGATTTTTTTCTAGAATTTTTTTTTATTTTTTTTGAATTTTTTTTAAAATTTATTTTGAAATTTTTTTTGAAACTTTTTTTTTTGAAAATTTTTTTTCTAAATTTTTTTTCTAAT
This sequence comes from Chrysolina oricalcia, assembly GCA_944452925.2. Lineage (NCBI taxonomy): Eukaryota > Metazoa > Arthropoda > Insecta > Coleoptera > Chrysomelidae > Chrysolina > Chrysolina oricalcia. Next base: position 30,333,238 of record OX101824.2, read on the forward strand.
TTTTTTTATTTTTTTTTTAAATTTTTTTTCGAATTTTTTTTTTTGAAATTTTTTTTAAATTTTTTTTAAATTTTTTTTGAAATTTTTTCGAAAAATTGTTTTCAAATTTTCTTTTTTGAATTTTTTAAAAAAATTTTTTTTGAATTTTTTATTTTTTTTTATTTTTTTTTTATTTTTTTTTTGAAAATTTTTTTTTTGAAATTCTTTCTGAATTTTTTTTAGAAACTGTTTGAATTTTTTTTTTGAAAATATTTTTTCTAATTTTTTTTCTAATTTTTTAAAAAAATTTTTTTTGAATTCTTAATTTTTTTTTATTTTTTTTTTATTTTTTTTTGAAAAATTTTTTTTTGAAATTTTTTCTGAATTTTTTTTAGAAACTGTTTGAATTTTTTTTTTTGAAAATATTTTTTCTAAATTTTTTTTCTAATTTTTTAAAAACATTTTCAAAATTTTTTTTGGAATTTTTTTTTGAAATTTTTTTTCGAAAAATTTTCGCTTTGAATTTTTTTTTTTAATTTTTTTTAAAATTTTTTTTTGGAATTTTTTTAAAAAATTTTTTTTTATTTTTTTTTGAAATTTTTTTTTTGAAATTTTTTTAAAAATTTTCTTTTCAATTTTTTTTTAATTTTTATTTATTTTGTTTCGAAAATTTTTTTTTTGAAAATTTTTTCAAATTTTTTTTTTGAAATTTTTATTTCTGAAATTTTTTTTAAATTTTTTTTTTAAATTTCTTTTTTTGAAAATTTTTTTTCGAAAATTTTTTTTTCGAATTTTTTTTTTTAAATTTTTTTTCGAAATTTTTTGAAACTTTTTTTAAATTTTTTTTTTGAGTTTTTTTTTGAAATTTTTTTTTTGAATTTTTTTTAAAATTTTTTTTTTGAAAATTTTTTTTTCGAAATTTTTTTTCGAAATTTTTTTTTCAATTTTTTTTATTTTTTTTTCGAATTTTTTTTTGAAATTTTTTCCGAAATTTTTTTTTTGAAATTTTTTTTTTTGAATTTTTTTTTGGAATTTTTTTTTAAATTTTTTTTTAAATTTTTTGAAATTTTTTAAAAAATTTTTTCGAATTTTTTTTTGGTATTTTTTTTTAATTATTTTTTTGAGTTTTTTTTTTAAATTTTTTTTTTCTTTTTGAAATTTTTTTTTAAATTTTTTTTTTGAAAATTTTTTCTTTGAAAATTTTTTTTTTGATTTTTTTTCTAGATTTTTTTTTATTTTTTTTAAATTTTTTTTCGAATTTTTTTTATCGAAAAATTTTCGTTTTGAATTTTTTTAAAAATTTTTTTTTGATAATTTCTTTTTTTGAAATTTTTTTTTTCTAAATTTTTTTTCTATTTTTTTAAATTTTTTTTTAAATTTTTTTTCGAATTTTTTTTTTGAAATTTTTTTTCGAAAAATTTTCGTTTTGAAATTTTTTTTTTCTTTTCGAATTTTTTTTTAAAATTTTTTTTTTGAAAATTTTTTTTTCGAAATTTTTTTTCGATATTTTTTTTTCAATTTTTTAAAATTTTTTTTCGAATTTTTTTTTTTGAAATTTTTTCCGAAATTTTTTTTTTCTTAATTTTTTTTTGGAATTTTTTTTTATTTTTTTCTCAAATTTTTTTTTGGAAGTTTTTTTTGAATTTTATTTAAATTTTCTTTTTGAAATTTTTTTTTTAAATTTTTCTGAAATTTTTTTTTTTGATTTTTTTTTTAGAATTTTTTTTTATTTTTTTTTTAAATTTATTTTGAAATATTTTTTTTAAACTTTTTTTTTGGAATTTTTTTTTCTAATTTTTTTTTTTAATTTTTTAAAATTTTTTTAAAATTTTTTTTCGAATTTTTTTTTTGAAATTTTTTTTCGAAAAATTTTCGTTTTGAAATTTTTTTAAAATTCTTTTCTTAAATTTTTTAATTATTTTTTTTTGAAAATTTATTTTTTGAAATTTTTTTTTAAATTTTTTTTTTGAAAATTTTTTTTTTGAAATTTTTTTTTTGATTTTTTTCTAGAATTTTTTTTTTATTTTTTTTTGAATTTTTTTTTAAATTTATTTTGAAATTTTTTTTGAAACTTTTTTTTTTGAAAATTTTTTTTTCTAAATTTTTTTTCTAATTTTTTTTATTTTTTTTTAAATTTTTTTTCGAATTTTTTTTTTGAAATTTTTTTTTAAATTTTTTTTAAAATTTTTTTTAAATTTTTTTTTCGAAAAATTGTTTTCAAATTTTCTTTTTTGAATTTTTTAAAAAAATTTTTTTTGAATTTTTAATTTTTTTTTATTTTTTTTATTTTTTTTTATTTTTTTTTTGAAAATTTTTTTTTTTTAATTTTTTCTGAATTTCTTTTAGAAACTGTTTGAATTTTTTTTTTTGAAAATATTTTTTCTAAATTTTTTTTCTAATTTTTTAAAAACATTTTCAAAATTTTTTTTGGAATTTTTTTTGAAATTTTTTTTCGAAAAATTTTCGCTTTGAATTTTTTTTTTAAATTTTTTAAAAAATTTTTTTTGGAATTTTTTAAAAAAATTTTTTTTAATTTTTTTTTGAATTTTTTTTTTTGAAATTTTTTTAAAAATTTTCTTTTGAATTTTTTTTTTAAATTTTTATTTATTTTGTTTCGAAAATTTTTTTTTGAAAATTTTTTCAAATTTTTTTTTTGAAATTTTTTTTTCTGAAATTTTTTTTTAATTTTTTTTGAAAATTTCTTTTTTTGAAAATTTTTTTTCGAAAATTTTTTTTTCGAAATTTTTTTTTTTAATTTTTTTTCGAATTTTTTTGAAAATTTTTTTTAAATTTTTTTTTTGAGTTTTTTTTTAATTTTTTTTTCTTTTTGAATTTTTTTTTAAATTTTTTTTTTGAAAATTTTTTTTTCGAAATTTTTTTTCGAAATTTTTTTTTCAATTTTTTTTATTTTTGTTTCGAATTTTTTTTTGAAATTTTTTCCGAAATTTTTTTTTTGAAATTTTTTTTTTTGAATTTTTTTTCGGAATTTTTTTTTAAATTTTTTTTTTAATTTTTTGAAATTTTTTAAAAAATTTTTTCGAATTTTTTTTGGTATTTTTTTTAAATTTTTTTTCGAAAAATTTTCGCTTTGAATTTTTTTTTTTTATTTTTTTTTAAATTTTTTTTTGGAATTTTTTAAAAAAATTTTTTTTTATTTTTTTTGAAATTTTTTTTTTGAAATTTTTTTAAAAATTTTCTTTTCAATTTTTTTTTTAATTTTTATTTATTTTGTTTCGAAAATTTTTTTTTGAAAATTTTTTCAAATTTTTTTTTTGAAATTTTTATTTCTGAAATTTTTTTTAAATTTTTTTTTTAAATTTCTTTTTTTGAAAATTTTTTTTCGAAAATTTTTTTTTCGAAATTTTTTTTTTAAATTTTTTTTCGAAATTTTTTGAAACTTTTTTTAAATTTTTTTTTTGAGTTTTTTTTTGAAATTTTTTTTTTGAATTTTTTTTAAAATTTTTTTTTTGAAAATTTTTTTTTCGAAATTTTTTTTCGAAATTTTTTTTTCAATTTTTTTTATTTTTTTTTCGAATTTTTTTTTGAAATTTTTTCCGAAATTTTTTTTTTGAAATTTTTTTTTTTGAATTTTTTTTTGGAATTTTTTTTTAAATTTTTTTTTTTATTTTTTGAAATTTTTTAAAAAATTTTTTCGAATTTTTTTTTGGTATTTTTTTTTAATTTTTTTTTTGAGTTTTTTTTTTGAAATTTTTTTTTTCTTTTTGAAATTTTTTTTTTAATTTTTTTTTTGAAAATTTTTTCTTTGAAAATTTTTTTTTTGATTTTTTTTCTAGATTTTTTTTTATTTTTTTTAAATTTTTTTTCGAATTTTTTTTTCGAAAAATTTTCGTTTTGAATTTTTTTTAAAATTTTTTTTTGATAATTTCTTTTTTTGAAAATTTTTTTTTCGAAATTTTTTTTCGATATTTTTTTTTCAATTTTTTTAAATTTTTTTTCGAATTTTTTTTTTTGAAATTTTTTCCGAAATTTTTTTTTTCTTAATTTTTTTTTGGAATTTTTTTTTATTTTTTTCTCAAATTTTTTTTTGGAAGTTTTTTTTGAATTTTATTTAAATTTTCTTTTTGAAATTTTTTTTTAAAATTTTTCTGAAATTTTTTTTTTTGATTTTTTTTTAGAATTTTTTTTTATTTTTTTTTTAAATTTATTTTGAAATATTTTTTTTAAACTTTTTTTTTGGAATTTTTTTTTCTAATTTTTTTTTTTAATTTTTTAAAATTTTTTTAAAATTTTTTTTCGAATTTTTTTTTTGTAATTTTTTTTCGAAAAATTTTCGTTTTGAAATTTTTTTAAAATTCTTTTCTTAAATTTTTTAATTATTTTTTTTGAAAATTTATTTTTTGAAATTTTTTTTTAAATTTTTTTTTTGAAAATTTTTTTTTTGAAATTTTTTTTTTGATTTTTTTCTAGAATTTTTTTTTTATTTTTTTTTGAATTTTTTTTAAAATTTATTTTGAAATTTTTTTTGAAACTTTTTTTTTTGAAAATTTTTTTTTCTAAATTTTTTTTCTAATTTTTTTTATTTTTTTTTAAATTTTTTTTCGAATTTTTTTTTTGAAATTTTTTTTTAAATTTTTTTAAAAATTTTTTTTAAATTTTTTTTTCGAAAAATTGTTTTCAAATTTTCTTTTTTGAATTTTTTAAAAAAATTTTTTTTGAATTTTTAATTTTTTTTAATTTTTTTTTATTTTTTTTTATTTTTTTTTTGAAAATTTTTTTTTTTTAATTTTTTCTGAATTTCTTTTAGAAACTGTTTGAATTTTTTTTTTTGAAAATATTTTTTCTAAATTTTTTTTCTAATTTTTTAAAAACATTTTCAAAATTTTTTTTCGAATTTTTTTTTGAAATTTTTTTTCGAAAAATTTTCGCTTTGAATTTTTTTTTTTTAATTTTTAAAAAATTTTTTTTGGAATTTTTTAAAAAATTTTTTTTTTATTTTTTTTTGAATTTTTTTTTTTGAAATTTTTTTAAAAATTTTCTTTTGAATTTTTTTTTTAAATTTTTATTTATTTTGTTTCGAAAATTTTTTTTTGAAAATTTTTTCAAATTTTTTTTTTGAAATTTTTTTTTCTGAAATTTTTTTAAAATTTTTTTTGAAAATTTCTTTTTTTGAAAATTTTTTTTCGAAAATTTTTTTTTCGAAATTTTTTTTTTTAATTTTTTTTCGAATTTTTTTGAAAATTTTTTTTAAATTTTTTTTTTGAGTTTTTTTTTAATTTTTTTTTCTTTTTGAATTTTTTTTTAAATTTTTTTTTTGAAAATTTTTTTTTCGAAATTTTTTTTCGAAATTTTTTTTTCAATTTTTTTTATTTTTTTTTCGAATTTTTTTTTGAAATTTTTTCCGAAATTTTTTTTTTGAAATTTTTTTTTTGAATTTTTTTTCGGAATTTTTTTTAAAATTTTTTTTTTAATTTTTTGAAATTTTTTAAAAAATTTTTTCGAATTTTTTTTGGTATTTTTTTTAAATTTTTTTTTGAGTTTTTTTTTGAAATTTTTTTTTCTTTTTGAAATTTTTTTTTAAATTTTTTTTTTGAAAATTTTTTCTTTGAAAAATTTTTTTTTTGATTTTTTTTCTAGATTTTTTTTTATTTTTTTAAAATTTTTTTTCGAATTTTTTTTTCGAAAAATTTTCGTTTTGAATTTTTTTTTATTTTTTTTTGAAAATTTTTTTTTCTAAATTTTTCTTCTAATTTTTTTAAATTTTTTTTCTAATTTTTTTTGAAATTTTTTTTTGAAATTTTTTTTCGAAAAATTTTCGTTTTGAATTTTTTTTTAAATTTTTTTTTGATAATTTCTTTTTTTGAAAATTTTTTTTTCTAAATTTTTTTTCTATTTTTTTAAAATTTTTTTTAATTTTTTTTTCGAATTTTTTTTTTGAAATTTTTTTTGATTCTTTTCTTAAATTTTTTTTGGAGGTTTTTTTTGAATTTTTTTTTTAAATTTTTTTTGAAATTTTTTTTTTTGAAATTTTTTTGATATTTTTTTTTGAGAATCATTTTTTCGAAAAATTGTTTTCGAATTTTCTTTTTTGAATTTTTTTTTTATTTTTTTTTGAATTCTTTAAAAAAAATTTTTTTGAATTTTTTTTTTGAAAATTTTTCGATAATTTTTTTTGTGAATTTTTTTTTTATTTTTTCTTTCAAAAATTTTTTTGAAATTTTTTTTAAATTTTTTTTTCAATTTTTTGAAAATTTTTTGATAATTATTTTTTTGAAATTTTTTTTTTCAAGTTTTTTGAAATTTTTTTTGAAAATTTTTTTTTTGAATTTTTTTTTTCGAATTTTTTGTTTTGAAAATTTTTTTGAAGTTTTTTTTAAATTTTTTTTGAATTTTTTTTTTGAAATTTTTTCCGAAATTTTTTTTTTTGAAAATTTTTTTTTTTGAATTTTTTTTGGATTTTTTTTAAATTTTTTTTTATTTTTTGAAATTTTTTAAAAAATTTTTTCGATTTTTTTTTGAAATTTTTTCTAATTTTTTTTAATTTTTTTTTCAAATATTTTTCTGTGAAAATTTTTTTTTTGAAAAATTTTATTTTGAAATTTTTTTTTTTGAAAATTTTTTGATAATTTTTTTTTAATTTTTTTAAAAAAATTTTTTTATTTTTTCTTTCAAACATTTTTTTGAAATTTTTTTTAAAATTTTTTTTGAAATTTTTTTTGAAATTTTTTTTTCTCAATTTTTTTTAAATGTTTTTTTCTTTCGTTTTTTTTAAATATTTTTCTTTGAAAATTTTATTTTTGTAAAATTTAATTTTGATAATTTTTTTTAAATTTTTTGATAATTATTTTTTTGAAATTTTTTTTAAATTTTTTTTTGAGAATCATTTTTTCGAAAAATTGTTTTCGAATTTTCTTTTTTGAATTTTTTTTTGATTTTTTTTTGAATTTTTTTAAAAATTTTTTTTTGAATTTTTTTATTTGAAAATTTTTTGATAATTTTTTTTTTATTTTTTTAAATTTTTTCTTTCAAAAATTTTTTTGAATTTTTTTTTGAAATTTTTTTAAAATTTTTTGAGATTTTTTTTTCAAGTTTTTTTGAAATTTTTTTTGAAAATTTTTTTTTGAATTTTTTTTTTTCGAATTTTTTTTTGTTTTGAAATTTTTTTTCTAAATTTTTTTTTAAATTTTTTGAAATTTTTTAAAAATTTTTTTCGAATTTTTTTTTGATATTTTTTTTTAATTTTTTTTTTTGGTTTTTTTTTGAAATTTTTTTTTTCTTTTTGAAATTTTTTTTAAAATTTTTTTTTTGAAAATTTTTTTTTTGAAATTTTTTTTTTTGATTTTTTTTTAAATTTTTTGAAATTTTTTAAAAATTTTTTTCGAATTTTTTTTTGATATTTTTTTTTAATTTTTTTTTTTGGTTTTTTTTTGAAATTTTTTTTTTCTTTTTGAAATTTTTTTTAAAATTTTTTTTTTGAAAATTTTTTTTTTGAAATTTTTTTTTTTGATTTTTTTTTAATTTTTTTTAAATTTTATTTCGAAATTTTTTTTAAATCTATTTTGAAACTTTTTTTTTTGAAAATTTTTTTTCTAAAATTTGTTTCTAATTTTTTTAATTTTTTTTCGAATTTTTTTTTCGAAAAATTTTCGTTTTGAATTTTTTTTTATTTTTTTTTGAAAATTTTTTTTTCTAAATTTTTTTTCCAATTTTTTTTAATTTTTTTTCGAATTTTTTTTTGAAATTTTTTTTCGAGAAATTTTCGTTTTGAATTTTTTTTAAATTTTTTTTTGAAATTTTTTTTTCGAAAAATTTTCGTTTCGAAATATTTCTTCATTCTTCTCTTAAATTTTTTTTGGAGATTTTTTTTGAAATTTTTTTCAAATTTTTTTTTGAAATTTTTTTTTTTGAAATTTTTTTGATATTTTTTTTTGAGAATCATTTTTTCGAAAAATTGTTTTCGAATTTTCTTTTTTGAATTTTTTTTTGAAATTTTTTGAAAATTTTTTGAAAATTATTTTTTTGAAATTTTTTTTCAAGTTTTTTTGAAATTTTTTTTGAAATTTTTTTTTTGAATTTTTTTATTTCGATTTTTTTTTGTTTCGAAATTTTTTTCTTTTGAAAATTTTTTTGACATTTTCTTAAAATTTTTTTTGATAATTTTTTTTGAATTTTTTTTTATTTTTTTTAATTTTTTCTTTCAAAAATTTTTTTTGAATTTTTTTTTGAAATTTTTTTCAAATTTTTTTAAAATTTTTTGAAAATTTTTTGATAATTATTTTTTTGAGATTTTTTTTTAAGTTTTTTTGAAATTTTTTTTGAAAATTTTTTTTGAATTTTTTTTTTCGAATTTTTTTTTTGTTTCGAAATTTTTTTATTTTGAAAATTTCTTTGACGTTTTTTTTTAATTTTTTTTGAATTTTTTTTTGAAATTTTTTTTCTAAATTTTTTTTTTAATTTTTTGAAATTTTTTTTCTAAATTTTTTTTTAAATTTTTTGAAATTTTTTAAAAAATTTTTTCGAATTTTTTTTTGAAATTTTTTTAAAAAATTTTTTTTTGGAGTTTTTTTTAGAAATTTTTTTTTTTGATTTTTTTTGAATTTTTTTTTTATTTTTTTTCGAAATTTTTTTAAAATCTATTTTGAAATTTTTCTTGAAAATTTTTTTTTCTAAAATTTGTTTCTAATTTTTTTAAAAAAATTTTCGAATTTTTTTTTGAAATTTTTTAAAAAAATTTTTTTTTGGAGTTTTTTTTAGAAATTTTTTTTTTTTGATTTTTTTTGATTTTTTTTTATTTTTTTTCGAAATTTTTTTAAAATCTATTTTGAAATTTTTTTTGAAAATTTTTTTTTCTAAAATTTGTTTCTAATTTTTTTAATTTTTTTTCGAATTTTTTTTTTCGAAAAATTTTCGTTTTGAATTTTTTTTTATTTTTTTTTGAAAATTTTTTTTTCTAAATTTTTTTTCCAATTTTTTTAAATTTTTTTTCGAATTTTTTTTTGAATTTTTTTTTTTTTAAATTTTCGTTTTGAATTTTTTTAAAATTTTTTTTTGAAAATTTCTTTTCGAAAAATTTTCGTTTTGAAATTTTTTTTCATTCTTCTCTTAAATTTTTTTGGAGGTTTTTTTTGAAATTTTTTTAAAATTTTTTTTTGAAATTTTTTTTCTTGAAATTTTTTTGATATTTTTTTTTGAGAATAATTTTTTTGAAAAATTGTTTTCGAATTTTCTTTTTTGAAATTTTTTTTGAAATTTTTTTTTTTATTTTTTGAAAATTTTTTGATAATTATTTTTTTGAAATTTTTTTTCAAGTTTTTTTGAAATTTTTTTTTAAAATTTTTTTTGAATTTTTTTTTTCGATTTTTTTTTTGTTTCGAAATTTTTTTCTTTTGAAAATTTTTTTGACATTTTTTTAAAAATTTTTTTGAATTTTTTTTTTGAAATTTTTTTTTTGAAAATTTTTTTTTGAATTTTTTTTGGAATTTTTTTTTTTTAATTTTTTGAAATTTTTTAAAAAATTTTTTCGAATTTTTTTTTGAAATTGTTTTTTGGAGTTTTTTTTGAAAATTTTTTTTTTCTTTTTGAAATTTTTTTTAAAATTTTTTTTTGAAAATTTTTTTTTCGAAATTTTTTTTCGAAATTTTTTTTTTTATTTTTTTTTATTTTTTTTCGAATTTTTTTTTGAAATTTTTTCCGAAATTTTTTTTTTGAAAATTTTTTTTTTGAATTTTTTTTGGAATATTTTTTAATTTTTTTTTCAATTTTTTGAAATTTTTTAAAAAATTTTTTCGAATTTTTTTTTGATATTTTTTTTAATATTTTTTTTGGAGTTTTTTTTGAAATTTTTTTTAACATTTTTTTTTTGAAATTTTTTTTTTTGAAATTTTTTTAAAATTTTTTTAAAAATTTTTTTTTTTGAAATTTTTTTTTTGAAAATTTCTTTTTTTATTTTTTTTCTAGATTTGTTTTTATTTTTTTTTCGAAATTTTTTTAAAATTTATTTTGAAATTTTTTTTAAACTTTTTTTTTGAATTTTTTTTTTCTAAATTTTTTTTCTAATTTTTTTAAATTTTTTTTCGAATTTTTTTTATGAAATTTTTTTTCGAAAAATTTTTTTTCGAAATTTTATTTCGAAATTTTTTTTTCAATTTTTTTTTATTTTTTTCGAATTTTTTTATGAAATTTTTTTTCGAGAAATTTTTGTTTTGAATTTTTTTTAAATTTTTTTTTGAAAATTTTTTTTCGAAAAATTTTCGTTTCGAAATATTTTTTCATTCTTCTCTTAAATTTTTTTTGGAGATTTTTTTTGAAATTTTTTTTAAATTTTTTTTTAAATTTTTTTTTTGAAATTTTTTTTTTCTTATTGAAATTTTTTTTTAAATTTTTTTTTTGAAAATTTTTTCTTTGAAAATTTTTTTTTTGATTTTTTTTCTAGATTTTTTTTTATTTTTTTAAAATTTTTTTTCGATTTTTTTTTTCGAAAAATTTTCGTTTTGAATTTTTTTTTAAATTTTTTTTTGATAATTTCTTTTTTTGAATTTTTTTTTTCTAAATTTTTTTTCTATTTTTTTAAATTTTTTTTAAAATTTTTTTTCGAATTTTTTTTTGAAATTTTTTTAGAAATTTTTTTTTTTTGATTTTTTTTGATTTTTTTTTATTTTTTTTCGAAATTTTTTTAAAATCTATTTTGAAATTTTTTTTGAAAATTTTTTTTTCTAAAATTTGTTTCTAATTTTTTAAATTTTTTTTCGAATTTTTTTTTTCGAAAAATTTTCGTTTTGAATTTTTTTTTATTTTTTTTTGAAAATTTTTTTTTCTAAATTTTTTTTCCAATTTTTTTAAATTTTTTTTCGAATTTTTTTTTGAATTTTTTTTTTTTTAAATTTTCGTTTTGAATTTTTTTTAAATTTTTTTTTGAAAATTTCTTTTCGAAAAATTTTCGTTTTGAAATTTTTTTTCATTCTTCTCTTAAATTTTTTTGGAGGTTTTTTTTGAAATTTTTTTAAAATTTTTTTTTGAAATTTTTTTTCTTGAAATTTTTTTGATATTTTTTTTTGAGAATAATTTTTTTGAAAAATTGTTTTCGAATTTTCTTTTTTGAAATTTTTTTTGAAATTTTTTTTTTTATTTTTTGAAAATTTTTTGATAATTATTTTTTTGAAATTTTTTTTCAAGTTTTTTTGAAATTTTTTTTGAAAATTTTTTTTGAATTTTTTTTTTCGATTTTTTTTTTGTTTCGAAATTTTTTTCTTTTGAAAATTTTTTTGACATTTTTTTAAAAATTTTTTTTGAATTTTTTTTTTGAAATTTTTTTTTTGAAAATTTTTTTTTGAATTTTTTTTGGAATTTTTTTTTTTTAATTTTTTGAAATTTTTTAAAAAATTTTTTCGAATTTTTTTTGAAATTGTTTTTTGGAGTTTTTTTTGAAAATTTTTTTTTTCTTTTTGAAATTTTTTTTAAAATTTTTTTTTGAAAATTTTTTTTTCGAAATTTTTTTTCGAAATTTTTTTTTTTATTTTTTTTTATTTTTTTTCGAATTTTTTTTTGAAATTTTTTCCGAAATTTTTTTTTTGAAAATTTTTTTTTTGAATTTTTTTTGGAATATTTTTTAATTTTTTTTTTAATTTTTTGAAATTTTTTAAAAAATTTTTTCGAATTTTTTTTTGATATTTTTTTTAATATTTTTTTTGGAGTTTTTTTTGAAATTTTTTTTAACATTTTTTTTTTGAAATTTTTTTTTTTGAAATTTTTTTAAAATTTTTTTAAAAATTTTTTTTTTTGAAATTTTTTTTTTGAAAATTTCTTTTTTTATTTTTTTTCTAGATTTGTTTTTATTTTTTTTTCGAAATTTTTTTAAAATTTATTTTGAAATTTTTTTTAAACTTTTTTTTTGAATTTTTTTTTTCTAAATTTTTTTTCTAATTTTTTTAAATTTTTTTTCGAATTTTTTTTATGAAATTTTTTTTCGAAAAATTTTTTTTCGAAATTTTATTTCGAAATTTTTTTTTCAATTTTTTTTTATTTTTTTCGAATTTTTTTATGAAATTTTTTTTCGAGAAATTTTCGTTTTGAATTTTTTTTAAATTTTTTTTTGAAAATTTTTTTTCGAAAAATTTTCGTTTCGAAATATTTTTTCATTCTTCTCTTAAATTTTTTTTGGAGATTTTTTTTGAAATTTTTTTTAAATTTTTTTTTTTAATTTTTTTTTTGAAATTTTTTTTTTCTTATTGAAATTTTTTTTTAAATTTTTTTTTTGAAAATTTTTTCTTTGAAAATTTTTTTTTTGATTTTTTTTCTAGATTTTTTTTTATTTTTTTAAAATTTTTTTTCGAATTTTTTTTTCGAAAAATTTTCGTTTTGAATTTTTTTTTAAATTTTTTTTTGATAATTTCTTTTTTTGAATTTTTTTTTTCTAAATTTTTTTTCTATTTTTTTAAATTTTTTTTAAAATTTTTTTTCGAATTTTTTTTTTGAAATTTTTTTTCGAAAAATTTTCGTTTTGAAATTTTTTTTTTCTTTTCGAATTTTTTTTTTAAATTTTTTTTTTGAAATTTTTTTTTTCGAAATTTTTTTTCGATATTTTTTTTTCAATTTTTTAAAATTTTTTTTCGAATTTTTTTTTTTGAAATTTTTTCCGAAATTTTTTTTTTCTTAATTTTTTTTTGGAATTTTTTTTTATTTTTTTCTCAAATTTTTTTTTGGAAGTTTTTTTTGAATTCTATTTAAATTTTCTTTTTGAAATTTTTTTTAAAAATTTTTCTGAAATTTTTTTTTGATTTTTTTTTTAGAATTTTTTTTTATTTTTTTTTTAAATTTATTTTGAAATATTTTTTTTAAACTTTTTTTTTGGAATTTTTTTTTCTAATTTTTTTTTTAATTTTTTAAAATTTTTTTAAATTTTTTTTTCGAATTTTTTTTTTGAAATTTTTTTTCGAAAAATTTTCGTTTTGAAATTTTTTTTAAATTCTTTTCTTAAATTTTTTATTTATTTTTTTTGAAAATTTATTTTTTGAAATTTTTTTTAAAATTTTTTTTTTTTTAATTTTTTTTTTGAAATTTTTTTTTTGATTTTTTTCAAGAATTTTTTTTTTATTTTTTTTTGAATTTTTTTTTAAAATTTATTTAGAAATTTTTTTTGAAACTTTTTTTTTTGAAAATTTTTTTTTCTAAATTTTTTTTCTAATTTTTTTTATTTTTTTAAAAATTTTTTTTCGAATTTTTTTTTTGAAATTTTTTTTTAAATTCTTTTTAAAATTTTTTTTAAATTTTTTTTTCGAAAAATTGTTTTCAAATTTTCTTTTTTGAATTTTTTAAAAAAATTTTTTTTGAATTTTTAATTTTTTTTTATTTTTTTTTTTTTTTTTGAAAATTTTTTTTTTTAAATTTTTTCTGAATTTCTTTTAGAAACTGTTTGAATTTTTTTTTTTGAAAATATTTTTTCTAAATTTTTTTTCTAATTTTTTAAAAACATTTTCAAAATTTTTTTTGGAATTTTTTTTTGAAATTTTTTTTCGAAAAATTTTCGCTTTGAATTTTTTTTTTAAATTTTTTAAAAAATTTTTTTTGGAATTTTTTAAAAAAATTTTTTTTTATTTTTTTTTGAAATTTTTTTTTTGAAATTTTTTTAAAAATTTTCTTTTGAATTTTTTTTTAAAATTTTTATTTATTTTGTTTCGAAAATTTTTTTTTGAAAATTTTTTCAAATTTTTTTTTTGAAATTTTTTTTTCTGAAATTTTTTTTAAATTTTTTTTGAAAATTTCTTTTTTTGAAAATTTTTTTTCGAAAATTTTTTTTTCGAAATTTTTTTTTTTAATTTTTTTTCGAATTTTTTTGAAACTTTTTTTTAAATTTTTTTTTTGAGTTTTTATTGAATTTTTTTTTCTTTTTGAATTTTTTTTTAAATTTTTTTTTTGAAAATTTTTTTTTCGAAATTTTTTTTTGAAATTTTTTTTTCAATTTTTTTTATTTTTTTTTCGAATTTTTTTTTGAAATTTTTTCCGAAATTTTTTTTTTGAAATTTTTTTTTTGAATTTTTTTTCGGAATTTTTTTTTTAATTTTTTTTTAATTTTTTGAAATTTTTAAAAAAATTTTTTCGAATTTTTTTTGGTATTTTTTTTTAAATTTTTTTTTGAGTTTTTTTTTGAAATTTTTTTTTCTTTTTGAAATTTTTTTTTAAATTTTTTTTTTGAAAATTTTTTCTTTGAAAATTTTTTTTTTGATTTTTTTTCTAGATTTTTTTTTATTTTTTTTAAATTTTTTTTCGAATTTTTTTTTCGAAAAATTTTCGTTTTGAATTTTTTTTTATTTTTTTTTGAAAATTTTTTTTTCTAAATTTTTTTTCTAATTTTTTTAAATTTTTTTTCGAATTTTTTTTGAAATTTTTTTTTGAAATTTTTTTTCGAAAAATTTTCGTTTTGAATTTTTTTTTTAATTTTTTTTTGATAATTTCTTTTTTTGAAAATTTTTTTTTCTAAATTTTTTTTCTATTTTTTTTTAAATTTTTTTAAATTTTTTTTTCGAATTTTTTTTTTGAAATTTTTTTTCGAAAAATTTTCGTTTTGAAATTTTTTTTTATTCTTTTCTTAAATTTTTTTTGGAGGTTTTTTTTGAATTTTTTTTTAAAATTTTTTTTGAAATTTTTTTTTTGAAATTTTTTTGATATTTTTTTTTGAGAATCATTTTTTCGAAAAATTGTTTTCGAATTTTCTTTTTTGAATTTTTTTTTTATTTTTTTTTGAATTCTTTAAAAAAAATTTTTTTGAATTTTTTTTTTGAAAATTTTTCGATAATTTTTTTTTTGAATTTTTTTTTTATTTTTTCTTTCAAAAATTTTTTTGAAATTTTTTTTAAATTTTTTTTTCAATTTTTTGAAAACTTTTTGATAATTATTTTTTTGAAATTTTTTTTTTCAAGTTTTTTGAAATTTTTTTTGAAAATTTTTTTTTTGAATTTTTTTTTTCGAATTTTTTGTTTTGAAAATTTTTTTGAAGTTTTTTTTTAATTTTTTTTGAATTTTTTTTTTGAAATTTTTTTTTTTGAAAATTTTTTTTTTTGAATTTTTTTTGGATTTTTTTTAAATTTTTTTTTTATTTTTTGAAATTTTTTAAAAATTTTTTTCGATTTTTTTTTTGAAATTTTTTTCTAATTTTTTTAAATTTTTTTTTCAAATATTTTTCTGTGAAAATTTTTTTTTTGAAAAATTTTATTTTGAAATTTTTTTTTTTTTGAAAATTTTTTGATAATTTTTTTTTAATTTTTTTAAAAATTTTTTTTTATTTTTTCTTTCAAAAATTTTTTTGAAATTTTTTTTAAAATTTTTTTTGAAATTTTTTTTGAAATTTTTTTTTTTCAATTTTTTTTAAATGTTTTTTTCTTTCGTTTATTTTTAAATATTTTTCTTTGAAAATTTTATTTTTGTAAAATTTAATTTTGATAATTTTTTTTAAATTTTTTGATAATTATTTTTTTGAAATTTTTTTTAAATTTTTTTTTGAGAATCATTTTTTCGAAAAATTGTTTTCGAATTTTCTTTTTTGAATTTTTTTTTGATTTTTTTTTGAATTTTTTTAAAAATTTTTTTTTGAATTTTTTTATTTGAAAATTTTTTGATAATTTTTTTTTTATTTTTTAAAATTTTTTCTTTCAAAAATTTTTTTGAATTTTTTTTTGAAATTTTTTTAAAATTTTTTTTAAATTTTTTTAAAATTTTTTGAGATTTTTTTTTCAAGTTTTTTTGAAATTTTTTTTGAAAATTTTTTTTTGAATTTTTTTTTTTCGAATTTTTTTTTGTTTTGAAATTTTTTTTCTAAATTTTTTTTTAAATTTTTTGAAATTTTTTAAAAATTTTTTTCGATTTTTTTTTTTGATATTTTTTTTTAATTTTTTTTTTTGGTTTTTTTTTGAAATTTTTTTTTTCTTTTTGAATTTTTTTTTTAAATTTTTTTTTTGAAAATTTTTTTTTTGAAATTTTTTTTTTTGATTTTTTTTTTATTTTTTTTAAATTTTTTTTCGAAATTTTTTTTAAATCTATTTTGGAACTTTTTTTTTTGAAAATTTTTTTTCTAAAATTTGTTTCTAATTTTTTTAATTTTTTTTCGAATTTTTTTTTCGAAAAATTTTCGTTTTGAATTTTTTTTTATTTTTTTTTGAAAATTTTTTTTTCTAAATTTTTTTTCCAATTTTTTTAAATTTTTTTTCGAATTTTTTTATGAAATTTTTTTTCGAGAAATTTTCGTTTTGAATTTTTTTTAAATTTTTTTTTGAAAATTTTTTTTCGAAAAATTTTCGTTTCGAAATATTTTTTCATTCTTCTCTTATATTTTTTTTGGAGATTTTTTTTGAAATTTTTTTTAAATTTTTTTTTGAAATTTTTTTTTTTGAAATTTTTTTGATATTTTTTTTTGAGAATCATTTTTTCGAAAAATTGTTTTCGAATTTTCTTTTTTGAAATTTTTTTTGAAATTTTTTTTTTTATTTTTTGAAAATTTTTTGAAAATTATTTTTTTGAAATTTTTTTTAAAGTTTTTTTGAAATTTTTTTTGAAATTTTTTTTTTGAATTTTTTTATTTCGATTTTTTTTTGTTTCGAAATTTTTTTCTTTTGAAAATTTTTTTGACATTTTCTTAAAATTTTTTTTGAATTTTTTTTTTGAATTTTTTTCCGAAATTTTTTTTTTGAAAATTTTTTTTGAATTTTTTTTTGGAATTGTTTTTTTTTTTAATTTTTTGAAATTTTTTAAAAAAATTTTTCGAATTTTTTTTTGAAATTTTTTTTTTTATTTTTTTTTTTGGAGTTTTTTTTGAAATTTTTTTTTTTAATTTTTTTTTTGAAAATTTTTTTTTCGAAATTTTTTTTCGAAATTTTTTTTTTTTTTTTTCGAATTTTTTTTTTGAAATTTTTCATTGAAAAATTTTCGTTTTGAAATTTTTTTTCGAAAAATTTTCATTTTGAATTTTTAAATTTTTTTTTTAATTTTTTTTCGAATTTTTTTTTTAATTTTTTAAAAATTTTTTTTTTCGAAAATTTTTGTTTTGAAAATTTTTTTTTTGAAATTTTTGTTTTGATTTTTTTTCTAGAATTTTTTTTTTATTTTTTTTCGATTTTTTTTTTTAATTTATTTTGAAATTTTTTTTGAAACTTTTTTTTTTAAATTTTTTTTTCTATATTTTTTTTTCTAAATTTTTTTTCTAATTTTTTTTTATTTTTTTTTCGAATTTTTTTTTCTTTTTGAAATTTTTTTTAAAATTTTTTTTTTGAAATTTTATTTTTTGAATTTTTTTTTTCGAATTTTTTTTTTTTGAAAATTTTTTTGACGTTTTTTTAAAATTTTTTTTAAATTTTTTTTTTGAAATTTTTTCCGAAATTTCTTTTTTTGAAAATTTTTTTTTTGAATTTTTTTTGGATTTTTTTAAAAATTTTTTTTCATTTTTTGAAATTTTTTAAAAATTTTTTTCGATTTTTTTTTGAAATTTTTTTCTAATTTTTTTTTAATTTTTTTTCAAATATTTTTCTGTGAAATTTTTTTTTTTGAAAATTTTTTTGAAGTTTTTTTTAAATTTTTTTTGAATTTTTTTTTATTTTTTTTTGAAAATTTCTTTTTTTGAATTTTTTTTTTTCTAAATTTTTTTTCCAATTTTTTGAAATTTTTTTTCGAAAAATTTTCGTTATGAATTTTTTTTTATTTTTTTTTAATTTCTTTTTTTGAAATTTTTTTTTTCTAAATTTTTTTTCTAATTTTTTTAAATTTTTTTTTACATTTTTTTCTAATTTTTTTAATTTTTTTTCGAAATTTTTTTAAAATTTATTTTGAAATTTTTTTTGAAACTTTTTTTTTTGAAAATTTTTTTTTCTAAAATTTGTTTCTAATTTTTTAAATTTTTTTTCGAATTTTTTTTTCGAAAAATTTTCGTTTTGAATTTTTTTTTTAATTTTTTTTTGGAAATTTCTTTTTTTGAAAATTTTTTTTTCTAAAATTTTTTTCTAATTTTTTTAAAAATTTTTTTCGAATTTTTTTTTTGAAATTTTTTTTCGAAAAATTTTCGTTTTGAAATTTTTTTTATTCTTTTTTTAAATTTTTTTAGAGGTTTTTTTTGAAATTTTTTTAAAAATTTTTTTTTTAAATTTTTTTGATATTTTTTTTTGAGAATCATTTTTTCGAAAAATTGTTTTCAAATTTTCTATTTTGAATTTTTTTTTGAATTTTTAAAAAAAAAATTTTTATTTTTTTTTTGAATATTTTTTGATAATTTTTTTTTGAATTTTTTTTTATTTTTTCTTTCAAAAATTTTTTTGAAATTTGTTTTTAATTTTTTTTTTAATTTTTTTTTTTGAAAATTTTTTGATAATTATTTTTTTGAAATTTTTTTTTCAAGTTTTTTGAATTTTTTTTTTCGAAATTTTTTTCTTTTGAAAATTTTTTTGACGTTTTTTTTAAATTTTTTGTGAATTTTTTTTTTAAATTTTTTTTGGATTTTGTTTTTAATTTTTTTTTTAATTTTTTGAAATTTTTTAAAAAATTTTTTCGAATGTTTTTTTGATTTTTTTTTTCAAATTTTTTTTTTGATTTTTTTTAAATTTTTTTTTAAAATTTTTTTTCGAAATTTTTTTTTTTGAAATTTTTTAAAAATTTTTTTTTTGAAAATTTATTTTTTGAAATTTTTTTTTTTGAAATTTTTTTTTGATTTTTTTTCTAGAATTTTTTTTTATTTTTTTTTTCGAAATTTTTTTTTGAAATTTGTTTTCGAATTTTCTTTTTGAAAAATGTTTTTTCTGAATTTTTTTTTCTAAATTTTTTTTCTAATTTTTTTTATTTTTTTTTTTCGAATTTTTTTTTGAATTTTTTTTTCGAAAAATTTTCGTTTTGAAATTTTTTTTTTCATTTCGAATTTTTTTTTTTTAATTTTTTTTTGAAAATTTTTTTTTCGAAATTTTTTTTCGATATTTTTTTTTCAATTTTTCAAAAAATTTTTTCGAATTTTTTTTTTTGAAATTTTTTCCGAAATTTTTTTTTTCTTAATTTTTTTTTGGAATTTTTTTTTTATCTTTTTCTCAAATTTTTTTTTGGAAGTTTTTTTTGAATTTTATTTAAATTTTCTTTTTGAAATTTTTTTTTAAAATTTTTTTGAAATTTTTTTTTTTGATTTTTTTTCTAGAATTTTTTTTTATTTTTTTTTTTTTAATTTATTTTGAAATATTTTTTTTAAACTTTTTTTTTTGGAAATTTTTTTTCTAATTTTTTTTTTAATTTTTCAAAATTTTTTAAAAATTTTTTTTCGAATTTTTTTTTTGAAATTTTTTTTCGAAAAATTTTCGTTTTGAAATTTTTTTAAATTCTTTTCTTGAATTTTTTATTTATTTTTTTTGAAAATTTATTTTTTGAAATTTTTTTTTAAATTTTTTTTTTGAAAATTTTTTTTTTGAAATTTTTTTTTTGATTTTTTTCTAGAATTTTTTTTTATTTTTTTTGAATTTTTTTTAAAATTTATTTTGAAATTTTTTTTGAAACTTTTTTTTTTGAAAATTTTTTTTCTAAATTTTTTTTCTAATTTTTTTTAAATTTTTTTTCGAATTTTTTTTTTTGAAATTTTTTTTAAATTTTTTTTAAATTTTTTTTGAAATTTTTTCGAAAAATTGTTTTCAAATTTTCTTTTTTGAATTTTTTAAAAAAATTTTTTTTGAATTTTTAATTTTTTTTTATTTTTTTTTTATTTTTTTTTTGAAAATTTTTTTTTTGAAATTCTTTCTGAATTTTTTTTAGAAACTGTTTGAATTTTTTTTTTGAAAATATTTTTTCTAATTTTTTTTCTAATTTTTTAAAAAAATTTTTTTTGAATTCTTAATTTTTTTTTATTTTTTTTTTATTTTTTTTTGAAAAATTTTTTTTTGAAATTTTTTCTGAATTTTTTTTAGAAACTGTTTGAATTTTTTTTTTTGAAAATATTTTTTCTAAATTTTTTTTCTAATTTTTTAAAAACATTTTCAAAATTTTTTTTGGAATTTTTTTTTGAAATTTTTTTTCGAAAAATTTTCGCTTTGAATTTTTTTTTTTAATTTTTTTTAAAATTTTTTTTTGGAATTTTTCAAAAAAATTTTTTTTTATTTTTTTTTGAAATTTTTTTTTTGAAATTTTTTTAAAAATTTTCTTTTCAATTTTTTTTTAATTTTTATTTATTTTGTTTCGAAAATTTTTTTTTGAAAATTTTTTCAAATTTTTTTTTTGAAATTTTTATTTCTGAAATTTTTTTTAAATTTTTTTTTTAAATTTCTTTTTTTGAAAATTTTTTTTCGAAAATTTTTTTTTCGAAATTTTTTTTTTTAATTTTTTTTCGAAATTTTTTGAAACTTTTTTTAAATTTTTTTTTTGAGTTTTTTTTTGAAATTTTTTTTTTGAATTTTTTTTAAAATTTTTTTTTTGAAAATTTTTTTTTCGAAATTTTTTTTCGAAATTTTTTCCGAAATTTTTTTTTTGAAATTTTTTTTTTTGAATTTTTTCTTGGAATTTTTTTTTAAATTTTTTTTTTAATTTTTTGAAATTTTTTAAAAAATTTTTTCGAATTTTTTTTTGGTATTTTTTTTTAATTTTTTTTTGAGTTTTTTTTTGAAATTTTTTTTTTCTTTTTGAAATTTTTTTTTTAATTTTTTTTTTGAAAATTTTTTCTTTGAAAATTTTTTTTTTGATTTTTTTTCTAGATTTTTTTTTATTTTTTTTAAATTTTTTTTCGAATTTTTTTTTCGAAAAATTTTCGTTTTGAATTTTTTTTTAAATTTTTTTTTGATAATTTCTTTTTTTGAAATTTTTTTTTTCTAAATTTTTTTTCTATTTTTTTAAATTTTTTTTTTAATTTTTTTTCGAATTTTTTTTTTGAAATTTTTTTTCGAAAAATTTTCGTTTTGAAATTTTTTTTTTCTTTTCGAATTTTTTTTTTAAATTTTTTTTTTGAAAATTTTTTTTTCGAAATTTTTTTTCGATATTTTTTTTTCAATTTTTTAAAATTTTTTTTTGGATTTTTTTTTTTGAAATTTTTTCCGAAATTTTTTTTTTCTTAATTTTTTTTTGGAATTTTTTTTTATTTTTTTCTCAAATTTTTTTTTGGAAGTTTTTTTTGAATTTTATTTAAATTTTCTTTTTGAAATTTTTTTTTTTAATTTTTCTGAAATTTTTTTTTTTGATTTTTTTTTTAGAATTTTTTTTTATTTTTTTTTTAAATTTATTTTGAAATATTTTTTTTAAACTTTTTTTTTGGAATTTTTTTTAATTTTTTAAAATTTTTTTAAAATTTTTTTTCGAATTTTTTTTTTGAAATTTTTTTTCGAAAAATTTTCGTTTTGAAATTTTTTTAAAATTCTTTTCTTAAATTTTTTAATTATTTTTTTTTGAAAATTTATTTTTTGAAATTTTTTTTTAAATTTTTTTTTTGAAAATTTTTTTTTTGAAATTTTTTTTTTGATTTTTTTCTAGAATTTTTTTTTTATTTTTTTTTGAATTTTTTTTTAAATTTATTTTGAAATTTTTTTTGAAACTTTTTTTTTTGAAAATTTTTTTTTCTAAATTTTTTTTCTAATTTTTTTTATTTTTTTTAAAATTTTTTTTCGAATTTTTTTTTTGAAATTTTTTTTTAAATTTTTTTTAAAATTTTTTTTAAATTTTTTTTTCGAAAAATTGTTTTCAAATTTTCTTTTTTGAATTTTTTAAAAAAATTTTTTTTGAATTTTTAATTTTTTTTTATTTTTTTTATTTTTTTTTATTTTTTTTTTGAAAATTTTTTTTTTAATTTTTTCTGAATTTCTTTTAGAAACTGTTTGAATTTTTTTTTTTGAAAATATTTTTTCTAAATTTTTTTTCTAATTTTTTAAAAACATTTTCAAAATTTTTTTTGGAATTTTTTTTTGAAATTTTTTTTCGAAAAATTTTCGCTTTGAATTTTTTTTTTAAATTTTTTAAAAAATTTTTTTTGGAATTTTTTAAAAAAATTTTTTTTAATTTTTTTTTGAATTTTTTTTTTTGAAATTTTTTTAAAAATTTTCTTTTGAATTTTTTTTTTAAATTTTTATTTATTTTGTTTCGAAAATTTTTTTTTGAAAATTTTTTCAAATTTTTTTTTTGAAATTTTTTTTTCTGAAATTTTTTTTTAATTTTTTTTGAAAATTTCTTTTTTTGAAAATTTTTTTTCGAAAATTTTTTTTTCGAAATTTTTTTTTTTAATTTTTTTTCGAATTTTTTTGAAAATTTTTTTTAAATTTTTTTTTTGAGTTTTTTTTTAATTTTTTTTTCTTTTTGAATTTTTTTTTAAATTTTTTTTTTGAAAATTTTTTTTTCGAAATTTTTTTTCGAAATTTTTTTTTCAATTTTTTTTATTTTTTTTTCGAATTTTTTTTTGAAATTTTTTCCGAAATTTTTTTTTTGAAATTTTTTTTTTTGAATATTTTTTCGGAATTTTTTTTAAAATTTTTTTTTTAATTTTTTGAAATTTTTTAAAAAATTTTTTCGAATTTTTTTTGGTATTTTTTTTAAATTTTTTTTCGAAAAATTTTCGCTTTGAAATTTTTTTTTTAATTTTTTTTAAAATTTTTTTTTGGAATTTTTTAAAAAAATTTTTTTTTATTTTTTTTTGAAATTTTTTTTTTGAAATTTTTTTAAAAATTTTCTTTTCAATTTTTTTTTTAATTTTTATTTATTTTGTTTCGAAAATTTTTTTTTGAAAATTTTTTCAAATTTTTTTTTTGAAATTTTTATTTCTGAAATTTTTTTTAAATTTTTTTTTAAAATTTCTTTTTTTGAAAATTTTTTTTCGAAAATTTTTTTTTCGAAATTTTTTTTTTAAATTTTTTTTCGAAATTTTTTGAAACTTTTTTAAATTTTTTTTTTGAGTTTTTTTTTGAAATTTTTTTTTTGAATTTTTTTTAAAATTTTTTTTTTGAAAATTTTTTTTTCGAAATTTTTTTTCGAAATTTTTTTTTCAATTTTTTTTATTTTTTTTCGAATTTTTTTTTGAAATTTTTTCCGAAATTTTTTTTTTGAAATTTTTTTTTTTGAATTTTTTTTTGGAATTTTTTTTTAAATTTTTTTTTTAATTTTTTGAAATTTTTTAAAAAATTTTTTCGTATTTTTTTTTGGTATTTTTTTTTAATTTTTTTTTTGAGTTTTTTTTTTGAAATTTTTTTTTTCTTTTTGAAATTTTTTTTTTAATTTTTTTTTTGAAAATTTTTTCTTTGAAAATTTTTTTTTTGATTTTTTTTCTAGATTTTTTTTTATTTTTTTTAAATTTTTTTTCGAATTTTTTTTTCGAAAAATTTTCGTTTTGAATTTTTTTTAAAATTTTTTTTTGATAATTTCTTTTTTTGAAATTTTTTTTTTCTAAATTTTTTTTCTATTTTTTTAAATTTTTTTTTAAATTTTTTTTCGAATTTTTTTTTTGAAATTTTTTTTCGAAAAATTTTCGTTTTGAAATTTTTTTTTCTTTTCGAATTTTTTTTTTAAATTTTTTTTTTGAAAATTTTTTTTTCGAAATTTTTTTTCGATATTTTTTTTTCAATTTTTTAAAATTTTTTTTCGAATTTTTTTTTTTGAAATTTTTTCCGAAATTTTTTTTTTCTTAATTTTTTTTTGGAATTTTTTTTTATTTTTTTCTCAAATTTTTTTTTGGAAGTTTTTTTTGAATTTTATTTAAATTTTCTTTTTGAAATTTTTTTTAAAAATTTTTCTGAAATTTTTTTTTTTGATTTTTTTTTTAGAATTTTTTTTTATTTTTTTTTTAAATTTATTTTGAAATATTTTTTTTAAACTTTTTTTTTGGAATTTTTTTTTCTAATTTTTTTTTTAATTTTTTAAAATTTTTTTAAAATTTTTTTTCGAATTTTTTTTTTGAAATTTTTTTTCGAAAAATTTTCGTTTTGAAATTTTTTTAAAATTCTTTTCTTAAATTTTTTAATTATTTTTTTTGAAAATTTATTTTTTGAAATTTTTTTTTAAATTTTTTTTTTGAAAATTTTTTTTTTGAAATTTTTTTTTTGATTTTTTTCTAGAATTTTTTTTTTATTTTTTTTTGAATTTTTTTTTAAATTTATTTTGAAATTTTTTTTGAAACTTTTTTTTTTGAAAATTTTTTTTTCTAAATTTTTTTTCTAATTTTTTTTATTTTTTTTTAAATTTTTTTTCGAATTTTTTTTTTGAAATTTTTTTTTTAATTTTTTTTAAAATTTTTTTTAAATTTTTTTTTCGAAAAATTGTTTTCAAATTTTCTTTTTTGAATTTTTTAAAAAAATTTTTTTTGAATTTTTAATTTTTTTTTATTTTTTTTATTTTTTTTTATTTTTTTTTTGAAAATTTTTTTTTTTAATTTTTTCTGAATTTCTTTTAGAAACTGTTTGAATTTTTTTTTTTGAAAATATTTTTTCTAAATTTTTTTTCTAATTTTTTAAAAACATTTTCAAAATTTTTTTTCGAATTTTTTTTTGAAATTTTTTTTCGAAAAATTTTCGCTTTGAATTTTTTTTTTTTATTTTTTAAAAAAATTTTTTTGGAATTTTTTAAAAAAAATTTTTTTTATTTTTTTTTGAATTTTTTTTTTGAAATTTTTTTAAAAATTTTCTTTTGAATTTTTTTTTTAAATTTTTATTTATTTTGTTTCGAAAATTTTTTTTTGAAAATTTTTTCAAATTTTTTTTTTGAAATTTTTTTTTCTGAAATTTTTTTTAAATTTTTTTTGAAAATTTCTTTTTTTGAAAATTTTTTTTCGAAAATTTTTTTTTCGAAATTTTTTTTTTTAATTTTTTTTCGAATTTTTTTGAAAATTTTTTTTAAATTTTTTTTTTGAGTTTTTTTTTAATTTTTTTTTCTTTTTGAATTTTTTTTTTAAATTTTTTTTTTGAAAATTTTCGTTTTGAATTTTTTTTAAATTTTTTTTTGAAAATTTTTTTTCGAAAAATTTTCGTTTCGAAATATTTCTTCATTCTTCTCTTAAATTTTTTTTGGAGATTTTTTTTGAAATTTTTTTTAAATTTTTTTTTGAAATTTTTTTTTTTGAAATTTTTTTGATATTTTTTTTTGAGAATCATTTTTTCGAAAAATTGTTTTCGAATTTTCTTTTTTGAAATTTTTTTTGAAATTTTTTGAAAATTTTTTGAAAATTATTTTTTTGAAATTTTTTTTCAAGTTTTTTTGAAATTTTTTTTGAAATTTTTTTTTTGAATTTTTTTATTTCGATTTTTTTTTTGTTTCGAAATTTTTTTCTTTTGAAAATTTTTTTGACATTTTCTTAAAATTTTTTTTGAATTTTTTTTTTGAATTTTTTTCCGAAATTTTTTTTTTGAAAATTTTTTTTGAAATTTTTTTTGGAATTTTTTTTTTTTTTTTAATTTTTTGAAATTTTTTAAAAAAATTTTTCGAATTTTTTTTTGAAATTTTTTTTAAAATTTTTTTTTTTGAGTTTTTTTTGAAATTTTTTTTTTAATTTTTTTTTTGAAAATTTTTTTTTCGAAATTTTTTTTCGAAATTTTTTTTTTTTTTATTTCGAATTTTTTTTTTGAAATTTTTCATTGAAAAATTTTCGTTTTGAAATTTTTTTTCGAAAAATTTTCATTTTGAATTTTTAAATTTTTTTTTTAATTTTTTTTCGAATTTTTTTTTTAAATTTTTTAAAAATTTTTTTTTTTGAAAATTTTTGTTTTGAAAATTTTTTTTTTGAAATTTTTGTTTTGATTTTTTTTCTAGAATTTTTTTTTTATTTTTTTTCGATTTTTTTTAAATTTATTTTGAAATTTTTTTTGAAACTTTTTTTTTTAAATTTTTTTTTCTATATTTTTTTTTCTAAATTTTTTTTCTAATTTTTTTTTATTTTTTTTTCGAATTTTTTTTTTTGAATTTTTTTTTCTTTTTGAAATTTTTTTTAAAATTTTTTTTTTGAAATTTTTTTTTTTGAAATTTTTTTTAAATTTTTTTTTTGAAAATTTTTTTTTTGATTTTTTTTCTAGATTTTTATTTTTTTTTCGAAATTTTTTTAAAATTTATTTTGAAATTTTTTTTTAAACTTTTTTTTTTGAAAATATTTTTTTCTAAATTTTTTTTAAATTTTTTTAAAATTTTTTTTTCAATTTTTTGAAAATTTTTTGATAATTTTTTTGAAATTTTTTTTTTCAAGTTTTTTGAAATTTTTTTTGAAAATTTTTTTTTTGAATTTTTTTTTTCGAATTTTTTTTTTTTTGAAAATTTTTTTGACGTTTTTTTTAAATTTTTTTTAAATTTTTTTTTTGAAATTTTTTCCGAAATTTCTTTTTTTGAAAATTTTTTTTTTGAATTTTTTTTGGATTTTTTTAAAATTTTTTTTTCATTTTTTGAAATTTTTTAAAAATTTTTTTCGATTTTTTTTTTGAAATTTTTTTCTAATTTTTTTTTTATTTTTTTTCAAATATTTTTCTGTGAAAATTTTTTTTTTGAAAAATTTTATTTTGAAATTTTTTTTTTTGAAAATTTTTTGATAATTTTTTTTTAATTTAAAAAAAAAAAAAAATTATTTTTTCTTTCAAAAATTTTTTTGAAATTTTTTTAAAAATTTTTTTTGAAATTTTTTTTGAAATTTTTTTTTCTCAATTTTTTTTAAATTTTTTTTTCTTTCGTTTTTTTTAAATATTTTTCTTCGAAAATTTTATTTTTGTAAAATTTAATTTTGATAATTTTTTTAAAATTTTTTGATAATTATTTTTTTGAAATTTTTAAAAAAATTTTTTTTTGAGAATCATTTTTTCGAAAAATTGTTTTCGAATTTTCTTTTTTGAATTTTTTTTTGATTTTTTTTTGAATTTTTTTGAAAAATTTTTTTTGAATTTTTTTATTTGAAAATTTTTTGATAATTTTTTTTGAATTTTTTTTTTATTTTTTTAATTTTTTCTTTCAAAAATTTTTTTTGAATTTTTTTTTGAAATTTTTTTCAAATTTTTTTAAAATTTTTTGAAAATTTTTTGATAATTATTTTTTTGAGATTTTTTTTTTAAGTTTTTTTGAAATTTTTTTTGAAAATTTTTTTTGAATTTTTTTTTTGTTTCGAAATTTTTTTCTTTTGAAAATTTTTTTGACGTTTTTTTTTAATTTTTTTTGAATTTTTTTTTGAAATTTTTTTTTTAAATTTTTTTTTTAATTTTTTGAAATTTTTTTTCTAAATTTTTTTTTTAATTCTTTGAAATTTTTTAAAAAATTTTTTCGAATTTTTTTTTGAAATTTTTTTAAAAAATTTTTTTTTGGAGTTTTTTTTTTAAATTTTTTTTTCTATATTTTTTTTTCTAAATTTTTTTTCTAATTTTTTTTAATTTTTTTTTCGAATTTTTTTTTGAATTTTTTTCTTTTTGAAATTTTTTTTAAAATTTTTTTTTTGAAATTTTTTTTTTGAAATTTTTTTTTAATTTTTTTTTTGAAAATTTTTTTTTTGATTTTTTTTCTAGATTTTTATTTTTTTTTTCGAAATTTTTTTAAAATTTATTTTGAAATTTTTTTTTAAACTTTTTTTTTTGAAAATATTTTTTTCTAAATTTTTTTTAAATTTTTTTAAAAATTTTTTTTCAATTTTTTGAAAATTTTTTGATAATTTTTTTGAAATTTTTTTTTTCAAGTTTTTTGAAATTTTTTTTGAAAATTTTTTTTTTGAATTTTTTTTTTCGAATTTTTTTTTTTTGAAAATTTTTTTGACGTTTTTTTTAAATTTTTTTTAAATTTTTTTTTGAAATTTTTTCCGAAATTTCTTTTTTTGAAAATTTTTTTTTTGAATTTTTTTTGGATTTTTTTAAAATTTTTTTTTCATTTTTTGAAATTTTTTAAAAATTTTTTTCGATTTTTTTCTAATTTTTTTTTTATTTTTTTTCAAATATTTTTCTGTGAAAATTTTTTTTTTGAAAAATTTTATTTTGAAATTTTTTTTTTTGAAAATTTTTTGATAATTTTTTTTTAATTTAAAAAAAAAAAAAAATTTATTTTTTCTTTCAAAAATTTTTTTGAAATTTTTTTAAAAATTTTTTTTGAAATTTTTTTTGAAATTTTTTTTTCTCAATTTTTTTTAAATTTTTTTTTCTTTCGTTTTTTTTAAATATTTTTCTTCGAAAATTTTATTTTTGTAAAATTTAATTTTGATAATTTTTTTAAAATTTTTTGATAATTATTTTTTTGAAATTTTTAAAAAAATTTTTTTTTGAGAATCATTTTTTCGAAAAATTGTTTTCGAATTTTCTTTTTTGAATTTTTTTTTGATTTTTTTTTGAATTTTTTTGAAAAATTTTTTTTGAATTTTTTTATTTGAAAATTTTTTGATAATTTTTTTTGAATTTTTTTTTTATTTTTTTAATTTTTTCTTTCAAAAATTTTTTTTGAATTTTTTTTTGAAATTTTTTTCAAATTTTTTTAAAATTTTTTGAAAATTTTTTGATAATTATTTTTTTGAGATTTTTTTTTTAAGTTTTTTTGAAATTTTTTTTGAAAATTTTTTTTGAATTTTTTTTTTCGAATTTTTTTTTTGTTTCGAAATTTTTTTCTTTTGAAAATTTTTTTGACGTTTTTTTTTAATTTTTTTTGAATTTTTTTTTGAAATTTTTTTTCTAAATTTTTTTTTTAATTTTTTGAAATTTTTTTTCTAAATTTTTTTTTTAATTTTTTGAAATTTTTTAAAAAATTTTTTCGAATTTTTTTTTGAAATTTTTTTAAAAAATTTTTTTTTGGAGTTTTTTTTTTAAATTTTTTTTTCTATATTTTTTTTTCTAAATTTTTTTTCTAATTTTTTTTAATTTTTTTTTCGAATTTTTTTTTGAATTTTTTTCTTTTTGAAATTTTTTTTAAAATTTTTTTTTTGAAATTTTTTTTTTTGAAATTTTTTTTAAATTTTTTTTTTGAAAATTTTTTTTTTGATTTTTTTTCTAGATTTTTATTTTTTTTTCGAAATTTTTTTAAAATTTATTTTGAAATTTTTTTTTAAACTTTTTTTTTTGAAAATATTTTTTTCTAAATTTTTTTTAAATTTTTTTTAAATTTTTTTTTCAATTTTTTGAAAATTTTTTGATAATTTTTTTGAAATTTTTTTTTTCAAGTTTTTTGAAATTTTTTTTGAAAATTTTTTTTTTGAATTTTTTTTTTCGAATTTTTTTTTTTTGAAAATTTTTTTGACGTTTTTTTTAAATTTTTTTTAAATTTTTTTTTTGAAATTTTTTCCGAAATTTCTTTTTTTGAAAATTTTTTTTTTGAATTTTTTTTGGATTTTTTTAAAAATTTTTTTTCATTTTTTGAAATTTTTTAAAAATTTTTTTCGATTTTTTTCTAATTTTTTTTTTATTTTTTTTCAAATATTTTTCTGTGAAAATTTTTTTTTTGAAAAATTTTATTTTGAAATTTTTTTTTTTGAAAATTTTTTGATAATTTTTTTTTAATTTAAAAAAAAAAAAAAATTTATTTTTTCTTTCAAAAATTTTTTTGAAATTTTTTTAAAAATTTTTTTTGAAATTTTTTTTGAAATTTTTTTTTCTCAATTTTTTTTAAATTTTTTTTTCTTTCGTTTTTTTTAAATATTTTTCTTCGAAAATTTTATTTTTGTAAAATTTAATTTTGATAATTTTTTTAAAATTTTTTGATAATTATTTTTTTGAAATTTTTAAAAAATTTTTTTTTTGAGAATCATTTTTTCGAAAAATTGTTTTCGAATTTTCTTTTTTGAATTTTTTTTTGATTTTTTTTTGAATTTTTTTGAAAAATTTTTTTTGAATTTTTTTATTTGAAAATTTTTTGATAATTTTTTTTGAATTTTTTTTTATTTTTTTTAATTTTTTCTTTCAAAAATTTTTTTTGAATTTTTTTTTGAAATTTTTTTCAAATTTTTTTAAAATTTTTTGAAAATTTTTTGATAATTATTTTTTTGAGATTTTTTTTTAAGTTTTTTTGAAATTTTTTTTGAAAATTTTTTTTGAATTTTTTTTTTCGAATTTTTTTTTTGTTTCGAAATTTTTTTATTTTGAAAATTTTTTTGACGTTTTTTTTTAATTTTTTTTGAATTTTTTTTTGAAATTTTTTTTCTAAATTTTTTTTTTAATTTTTTGAAATTTTTTTTCTAAATTTTTTTTTAAATTTTTTGAAATTTTTTAAAAAATTTTTTCGAATTTTTTTTTGAAATT
Organism: Chrysolina oricalcia; assembly: GCA_944452925.2. Taxonomy (NCBI): domain Eukaryota; kingdom Metazoa; phylum Arthropoda; class Insecta; order Coleoptera; family Chrysomelidae; genus Chrysolina; species Chrysolina oricalcia. The sequence goes on from OX101824.2 coordinate 30,363,306, forward strand.
TTTTTAAAAAATTTTTTTTTGGAGTTTTTTTTAGAAATTTTTTTTTTTGATTTTTTTTGAATTTTTTTTTTATTTTTTTTCGAAATTTTTTTAAAATCTATTTTGAAATTTTTTTTGAAATTTTTTTTTTCTAAAATTTGTTTCTAATTTTTTAAAAAAAATTTTCGAATTTTTTTTTGAAATTTTTTAAAAAAATTTTTTTTTGGAGTTTTTTTTAGAAATTTTTTTTTTTTGATTTTTTTTGATTTTTTTTTATTTTTTTTCGAAATTTTTTTAAAATCTATTTTGAAATTTTTTTTGAAAATTTTTTTTTCTAAAATTTGTTTCTAATTTTTTAAATTTTTTTTCGAATTTTTTTTTTCGAAAAATTTTCGTTTTGAATTTTTTTTTATTTTTTTTTGAAAATTTTTTTTTCTAAATTTTTTTTCCAATTTTTTTAAATTTTTTTTCGAATTTTTTTTTGAATTTTTTTTTTTTTAAATTTTCGTTTTGAATTTTTTTAAAATTTTTTTTTGAAAATTTCTTTTCGAAAAATTTTCGTTTTGAAATTTTTTTTCATTCTTCTCTTAAATTTTTTTGGAGGTTTTTTTTGAAATTTTTTTAAAATTTTTTTTTGAAATTTTTTTTCTTGAAATTTTTTTGATATTTTTTTTTGAGAATAATTTTTTCGAAAAATTGTTTTCGAATTTTCTTTTTTGAAATTTTTTTTGAAATTTTTTTTTTATTTTTTGAAAATTTTTTGATAATTATTTTTTTGAAATTTTTTTTCAAGTTTTTTTGAAATTTTTTTTGAAAATTTTTTTTGAATTTTTTTTTTCGATTTTTTTTTTGTTTCGAAATTTTTTTCTTTTGAAAATTTTTTTGACATTTTTTTAAAAATTTTTTTGAATTTTTTTTTTGAAATTTTTTTTTTGAAAATTTTTTTTTGAATTTTTTTTGGAATTTTTTTTTTTTAATTTTTTGAAATTTTTTAAAAAATTTTTTCGAATTTTTTTTTGAAATTGTTTTTTGGAGTTTTTTTTGAAAATTTTTTTTTTCTTTTTGAAATTTTTTTTAAAATTTTTTTTTGAAAATTTTTTTTTCGAAATTTTTTTTCGAAATTTTTTTTTTTATTTTTTTTTATTTTTTTTCGAATTTTTTTTTGAAATTTTTTCCGAAATTTTTTTTTTGAAAATTTTTTTTTTGAATTTTTTTTGGAATATTTTTTAATTTTTTTTTTAATTTTTTGAAATTTTTTAAAAAATTTTTTCGAATTTTTTTTGATATTTTTTTTAATATTTTTTTTGGAGTTTTTTTTGAAATTTTTTTTAACATTTTTTTTTTGAAATTTTTTTTTTTGAAATTTTTTTAAAATTTTTTTTAAAATTTTTTTTTTTGAAATTTTTTTTTTGAAAATTTCTTTTTTTATTTTTTTTCTAGATTTGTTTTTATTTTTTTTTCGAAATTTTTTTAAAATTTATTTTGAAATTTTTTTTAAACTTTTTTTTTGAATTTTTTTTTTCTAAATTTTTTTTCTAATTTTTTTAAATTTTTTTTCGAATTTTTTTTATGAAATTTTTTTTCGAAAAATTTTTTTTCGAAATTTTATTTCGAAATTTTTTTTTCAATTTTTTTTTATTTTTTTCGAATTTTTTTATGAAATTTTTTTTCAATTTTTTTTTATTTTTTTCGAATTTTTTTATGAAATTTTTTTTCGAGAAATTTTCGTTTTGAATTTTTTTTAAATTTTTTTTTGAAAATTTTTTTTCGAAAAATTGTCGTTTCGAAATATTTTTTCATTCTTCTCTTAAATTTTTTTTTTGAAATTTTTTTGATATTTTTTTTTGAGAATCATTTTTTCGAAAAATTGTTTTCGAATTTTCTTTTTTGAAATTTTTTTTGAAATTTTTTTTTTTATTTTTTGAAAATTTTTTGAAAATTATTTTTTTGAAATTTTTTTTCAATTTTTTTTGAAATTTTTTTTGAAATTTTTTTTTTGAATTTTTTTATTTCGATTTTTTTTTTGTTTCGAAATTTTTTTCTTTTGAAAATTTTTTTGACATTTTCTTAAAATTTTTTTTGAATTTTTTTTTTGAATTTTTTTCCGAAATTTTTTTTTTGAAAATTTTTTTTGAATTTTTTTTTGGAATTTTTTTTTTTTTTAATTTTTTGAAATTTTTTTAAAAAATTTTTCGAATTTTTTTTTGAAATTTTTTTTAAAATTTTTTTTTTGGAGTTTTTTTTGAAATTTTTTTTTTAAATTTTTTTTTTGAAAATTTTTTTTTCGAAATTTTTTTTCGAAATTTTTTTTTTTTTTTTTTCGAATTTTTTTTTGAAATTTTTCATTGAAAAATTTTCATTTTGAATTTTTAAATTTTTTTTTTAATTTTTTTTCGAATTTTTTTTTTTAATTTTTTAAAAATTTTTTTTTTGAAAATTTTTGTTTTGAAAATTTTTTTTTTGAAATTTTTGTTTTGATTTTTTTTCTAGAATTTTTTTTTTATTTTTTTTTCGATTTTTTTTTAAATTTATTTTGAAATTTTTTTTGAAACTTTTTTTTTTAAATTTTTTTTTCTATATTTTTTTTTCTAAATTTTTTTTCTAATTTTTTTTTATTTTTTTTTCGAATTTTTTTTTTGAATTTTTTTTTCTTTTTGAAATTTTTTTTTAAATTTTTTTTTTGAAATTTTTTTTTTTGAAATTTTTTTTAAATTTTTTTTTTGAAAATTTTTTTTTTGATTTTTTTTCTAGATTTTTATTTTTTTTTCGAAATTTTTTTAAAATTTATTTCGAAATTTTTTTTAAACTTTTTTTTTGAAAATATTTTTTTCTAAATTTTTTTTTAATTTTTTTTAAATTTTTTTTTCAATTTTTTGAAAATTTTTTGATAATTATTTTTTTGAAATTTTTTTTTTCAAGTTTTTTGAAATTTTTTTTGAAAATTTTTTTTTTGAATTTTTTTTTTCGAATTTTTTTTTTTTGAAAATTTTTTTGACTTTTTTTTTAAATTTTTTTTTAATTTTTTTTTTGAAATTTTTTCCGAAATTTCTTTTTTTGAAAATTTTTTTTTTGAATTTTTTTTGGATTTTTTTAAAATTTTTTTTTCATTTTTTGAAATTTTTTAAAAATTTTTTTCGATTTTTTTTTTGAAATTTTTTTCTAATTTTTTTTTATTTTTTTTCAAATATTTTTCTGTGAAAATTTTTTTTTTGAAAAATTTTATTTTGAAATTTTTTTTTTTGAAAATTTTTTGATAATTTTTTTTTAATTTAAAAAAAAAAAAAATTTATTTTTTCTTTCAAAAATTTTTTTGAAATTTTTTTTAAAATTTTTTTTGAAATTTTTTTTGAAATTTTTTTTGAAATTTTTTTTTCTCAATTTTTTTTAAATTTTTTTTTTCTTTCGTTTTTTTTAAAATATTTTTCTTCGAAAATTTTATTTTTGTTAAATTTAATTTTGATAATTTTTTTAAAATTTTTTGATAATTATTTTTTTGAAATTTTTAAAAAATTTTTTTTTTGAGAATCATTTTTTCGAAAAATTGTTTTCGAATTTTCTTTTTTGAATTTTTTTTTGATTTTTTTTTGAATTTTTTTGAAAATTTTTTTTTGAATTTTTTTATTTGAAAATTTTTTGATAATTTTTTTTGAATTTTTTTTTATTTTTTTTAATTTTTTCTTTCAAAAATTTTTTTTGAATTTTTTTTTGAAATTTTTTTCAAATTTTTTTAAAATTTTTTGAAAATTTTTTGATAATTATTTTTTTGAGATTTTTTTTTAAGTTTTTTTGAAATTTTTTTTGAAATTTTTTTTTGAATTTTTTTTTTCGAATTTTTTTTTTGTTTCGAAATTTTTTTATTTTGAAAATTTTTTTGACGTTTTTTTTTAATTTTTTTTGAATTTTTTTTTGAAATTTTTTTTCTAAATTTTTTTTTTAATTTTTTGAAATTTTTTTTCTAAATTTTTTTTTAAATTTTTTGAAATTTTTTAAAAAATTTTTTCGAATTTTTTTTTGAAATTTTTTTAAAAAATTTTTTTTTGGAGTTTTTTTTAGAAATTTTTTTTTTTGATTTTTTTTGAATTTTTTTTTTATTTTTTTTCGAAATTTTTTTAAAATCTATTTTGAAATTTTTTTTGAAAATTTTTTTTTCTAAAATTTGTTTCTAATTTTTTTAATTTTTTTTCGAATTTTTTTTTCGAAAAATTTTCGTTTTGAATTTTTTTTTATTTTTTTTTCTAAATTTTTTTTCCAATTTTTTTAAATTTTTTTTCTTGAAATTTTTTTGATATTTTTTTTTGAGAATAATTTTTTCGAAAAATTGTTTTCGAATTTTCTTTTTTGAAATTTTTTTTGAAATTTTTTTTATTTTTTGAAAATTTTTTGATAATTATTTTTTTGAAATTTTTTTTCAAGTTTTTTTGAAATTTTTTTTGAAAATTTTTTTTGAATTTTTTTTTTCGATTTTTTTTTTGTTTCGAAATTTTTTTCTTTTGAAAATTTTTTTGACATTTTTTTAAAAATTTTTTTGAATTTTTTTTTTGAAATTTTTTTTTTGAAAATTTTTTTTTGAATTTTTTTTGGAATTTTTTTTTTTTAATTTTTTGAAATTTTTTAAAAAATTTTTTCGAATTTTTTTTTGAAATTGTTTTTTGGAGTTTTTTTTGAAAATTTTTTTTTCTTTTTGAAATTTTTTTTAAAATTTTTTTTTGAAAATTTTTTTTTCGAAATTTTTTTTCGAAATTTTTTTTTTTATTTTTTTTTATTTTTTTTCGAATTTTTTTTTGAAATTTTTTCCGAAATTTTTTTTTTGAAAATTTTTTTTTTGAATTTTTTTTGGAATATTTTTTAATTTTTTTTTTAATTTTTTGAAATTTTTTAAAAAATTTTTTCGAATTTTTTTTTGATATTTTTTTTAATATTTTTTTTGGAGTTTTTTTTGAAATTTTTTTTAACATTTTTTTTTTGAAATTTTTTTTTTTGAAATTTTTTTAAAATTTTTTTAAAAATTTTTTTTTTTGAAATTTTTTTTTTGAAAATTTCTTTTTTTATTTTTTTTCTAGATTTGTTTTTATTTTTTTTTCGAAATTTTTTTAAAATTTATTTTGAAATTTTTTTTAAACTTTTTTTTTGAATTTTTTTTTTCTAAATTTTTTTTCTAATTTTTTTAAATTTTTTTTCGAATTTTTTTTATGAAATTTTTTTTCGAAAAATTTTTTTTCGAAATTTTATTTCGAAATTTTTTTTTCAATTTTTTTTTATTTTTTTCGAATTTTTTTATGAAATTTTTTTTCGAGAAATTTTCGTTTTGAATTTTTTTAAAATTTTTTTTTGAAAATTTTTTTTCGAAAAATTTTCGTTTCGAAATATTTTTTCATTCTTCTCTTAAATTTTTTTTGGAGATTTTTTTTGAAATTTTTTTTAAATTTTTTTTTGAAATTTTTTTTTTGAAATTTTTTTGATATTTTTTTTTGAGAATCATTTTTTCGAAAAATTGTTTTCGAATTTTCTTTTTTGAAATTTTTTTTGAAATTTTTTTTTTTATTTTTTGAAAATTTTTTGAAAATTATTTTTTTGAAATTTTTTTTCAATTTTTTTTGAAATTTTTTTTGAAATTTTTTTTTTGAATTTTTTTATTTCGATTTTTTTTTTGTTTCGAAATTTTTTTCTTTTGAAAATTTTTTTGACATTTTCTTAAAATTTTTTTTGAATTTTTTTTTTGAATTTTTTTCCGAAATTTTTTTTTTGAAAATTTTTTTTGAATTTTTTTTTGGAATTTTTTTTTTTTTTAATTTTTTGAAATTTTTTAAAAAAATTTTTCGAATTTTTTTTTGAAATTTTTTTTAAAATTTTTTTTTTGGAGTTTTTTTTGAAATTTTTTTTTTAAATTTTTTTTTTGAAAATTTTTTTTTCGAAATTTTTTTTCGAAATTTTTTTTTTTTTTTTTTCGAATTTTTTTTTGAAATTTTTTATTGAAAAATTTTCGTTTTGAAATTTTTTTTCGAAAAATTTTCATTTTGAATTTTTAAATTTTTTTTTTAATTTTTTTTCGAATTTTTTTTTTAATTTTTTTAAAATTTTTTTTTCAATTTTTTGAAAATTTTTTGATAATTATTTTTTTGAAATTTTTTTTTTCAAGTTTTTTGAAATTTTTTTTGAAAATTTTTTTTTTGAATTTTTTTTTTCGAATTTTTTTTTTTGAAAATTTTTTTGACGTTTTTTTTAATTTTTTTTTTAATTTTTTTTTTGAAATTTTTTCCGAAATTTCTTTTTTTGAAAATTTTTTTTTTGAATTTTTTTTGGATTTTTTTAAAATTTTTTTTTCATTTTTTGAAATTTTTCAAAAATTTTTTTCGATTTTTTTTTTGAAATTTTTTTCTAATTTTTTTTTTATTTTTTTTCAAATATTTTTCTGTGAAAATTTTTTTTTTGAAAAATTTTATTTTGAAATTTTTTTTTTTGAAAATTTTTTGATAATTTTTTTTTAATTAAAAAAAAAAAAAAAAATTTATTTTTTCTTTCAAAAATTTTTTTGAAATTTTTTTTAAAATTTTTTTTGAAATTTTTTTTGAAATTTTTTTTTCTCAATTTTTTTTAAATTTTTTTTTTCTTTCGTTTTTTTTTAAATATTTTTCTTCGAAAATTTTATTTTTGTTAAATTTAATTTTGATAATTTTTTTAAAATTTTTTGATAATTATTTTTTTGAAATTTTTAAAAAAATTTTTTTTTGAGAATCATTTTTTCGAAAAATTGTTTTCGAATTTTCTTTTTTGAATTTTTTTTTGATTTTTTTTTGAATTTTTTTGAAAAATTTTTTTTGAATTTTTTTATTTGAAAATTTTTTGATAATTTTTTTTGAATTTTTTTTTTATTTTTTTTAATTTTTTCTTTCAAAAATTTTTTTTGAATTTTTTTTTGAAATTTTTTTCAAATTTTTTTAAAATTTTTTGAAAATTTTTTGATAATTATTTTTTTGAGATTTTTTTTTTAAGTTTTTTTGAAATTTTTTTTGAAAATTTTTTTTGAATTTTTTTTTTCCAATTTTTTTTTTGTTTCGAAATTTTTTTCTTTTGAAAATTTTTTTGACGTTTTTTTTTAATTTTTTTTGAATTTTTTTTTGAAATTTTTTTTCTAAATTTTTTTTTTAATTTTTTGAAATTTTTTTTCTAAATTTTTTTTTTAATTTTTTGAAATTTTTTAAAAAATTTTTTCGAATTTTTTTTTGAAATTTTTTTAAAAAATTTTTTTTTGGAGTTTTTTTTAGAAATTTTTTTTTTTGATTTTTTTTTTATTTTTTTTCGAAATTTTTTTAAAATCTATTTTGAAATTTTTTTTGAAAATTTTTTTTTCTAAAATTTGTTTCTAATTTTTTAAAAAAATTTTTCGAATTTTTTTTTGAAATTTTTTAAAAAAATTTTTTTTTGGAGTTTTTTTTAGAAATTTTTTTTTTGATTTTTTTTGATTTTTTTTTTTATTTTTTTTCGAAATTTTTTAAAAATCTATTTTGAAATTTTTTTTGAAAATTTTTTTTTCTAAAATTTGTTTCTAATTTTTTTAATTTTTTTTCGAATTTTTTTTTCGAAAAATTTTCGTTTTGATTTTTTTTTCATTTTTTTTTGAAAATTTTTTTTTCTAAATTTTTTTTCCAATTTTTTTTAAATTTTTTTCGAATTTTCTTTTGAAATTTTTTTTTTTTAAATTTTCGTTTTGAATTTTTTTAAAATTTTTTTTTGAAAATTTCTTTTCGAAAAATTTTCGTTTTGAAATTTTTTTTCATTCTTCTCTTAAATTTTTTTGGAGGTTTTTTTTGAAATTTTTTTAAAATTTTTTTTTGAAATTTTTTTTCTTGAAATTTTTTTGATATTTTTTTTTGAGAATAATTTTTTCGAAAAATTGTTTTCGAATTTTCTTTTTTGAAATTTTTTTTGAAATTTTTTTTTTTATTTTTTGAAAATTTTTTGATAATTATTTTTTTGAAATTTTTTTTCAAGTTTTTTTGAAATTTTTTTTGAAAATTTTTCTTGAATTTTTTTTTTCGATTTTTTTTTTGTTCCGAAATTTTTCTCTTTTGAAAATTTTTTTGACATTTTTTTAAAAATTTTTTTGAATTTTTTTTTTGAAATTTTTTTTTTGAAAATTTTTTTTTGAATTTTTTTTGGATTTTTTTTTTTAATTTTTTGAAATTTTTTAAAAAATTTTTTCGAATTTTTTTTTTGAAATTGTTTTTTGGAGTTTTTTTTGAAAATTTTTTTTTTCTTTTTGAATTTTTTTTTAAAATTTTTTTTTGAAAATTTTTTTTTCGAAATTTTTTTTCGAAATTTTTTTTTTTATTTTTTTTTATTTTTTTTCGAATTTTTTTTTGAAATTTTTTCCGAAATTTTTTTTTTGAAAATTTTTTTTTTGAATTTTTTTTGGAATATTTTTTAATTTTTTGAAATTTTTTAAAAAATTTTTTCGAATTTTTTTTTGATATTTTTTTTAATATTTTTTTTGGAGTTTTTTTTGAAATTTTTTTTAACATTTTTTTTTTTGAAATTTTTTTTTTTGAAATTTTTTTAAAATTTTTTTAAAATTTTTTTTTTTTGAAATTTTTTTTTTGAAAATTTCTTTTTTGATTTTTTTTCTAGATTTGTTTTTATTTTTTTTTCGAAATTTTTTTAAAATTTATTTTGAAATTTTTTTTAAACTTTTTTTTTGAATTTTTTTTTTCTAAATTTTTTTTCTAATTTTTTTTAAATTTTTTTTCGAATTTTTTTTATGAAATTTTTTTTCGAAAAATTTTTTTTCGAAATTTTATTTCGAAATTTTTTTTTCAATTTTTTTTTATTTTTTTCGAATTTTTTTATGAAATTTTTTTTCGAGAAATTTTCGTTTTGAATTTTTTTTAAATTTTTTTTTGAAAATTTTTTTTCGAAAAATTTTCGTTTCGAAATATTTTTTCATTCTTCTCTTAAATTTTTTTTGGAGATTTTTTTTGAAATTTTTTTAAAATTTTTTTTTGAAATTTTTTTTTTGAAATTTTTTTGATATTTTTTTTTGAGAATCATTTTTTCGAAAAATTGTTTTCGAATTTTCTTTTTTGAAATTTTTTTTGAAATTTTTTTTTTTATTTTTTGAAAATTTTTTGAAAATTATTTTTTTGAAATTTTTTTTCAAGTTTTTTTGAAATTTTTTTTGAAATTTTTTTTTTGAATTTTTTTATTTCGATTTTTTTTTTGTTTCGAAATTTTTTTCTTTTGAGAATTTTTTTGACATTTTCTTAAAATTTTTTTTGAATTTTTTTTTTGAATTTTTTTCCGAAATTTTTTTTTTGAAAATTTTTTTTGAATTTTTTTTTGGAATTTTTTTTTTTTTTTTTTTAATTTTTTGAAATTTTTTAAAAAAATTTTTCGAATTTTTTTTTGAAATTTTTTTTTTGGAGTTTTTTTTGAAATTTTTTTTTTTAATTTTTTTTTTGAAAAATTTTTTTTTGAAATTTTTCATTGAAAAATTTTCGTTTTGAAATTTTTTTTTGAAAAATTTTCATTTTGAATTTTTAAATTTTTTTTTAAATTTTTTTTCGAATTTTTTTTTTTAATTTTTTAAAAATTTTTTTTTTTGAAAATTTTTGTTTTGAAAATTTTTTTTTTGAAATTTTTGTTTTGATTTTTTTTCTAGAATTTTTTTTTTTATTTTTTTTCGATTTTTTTAAAAATTTATTTTGAAATTTTTTTTGAAACTTTTTTTTTTTTAATTTTTTTTTCTATATTTTTTTTTCTTAATTTTTTTTCTAATTTTTTTTTATTTTTTTTTCGAATTTTTTTTTTGAATTTTTTTTTCTTTTTGAAATTTTTTTTGAAATTTTTTTTTTGAAATTTTTTTTTTGAAATTTTTTTTAATTTTTTTTTTTGAAAATTTTTTTTTTGATTTTTTTTCTAGATTTTTATTTTTTTTTCGAAATTTTTTTAAAATTTATTTTGAAATTTTTTTTTAAACTTTTTTTTTCGAAATTTTTTTTTTGAAATTTTTTTTTTGATTTTTTTCTAGAATTTTTTTTTATTTTTTTTTGAATTTTTTTTAAAATTTATTTTGAAATTTTTTTTGAAACTTTTTTTTTTGAAAATTTTTTTTTCTAAATTTTTTTTCTAATTTTTTTTTTTTTTTAATTTTTTTTCGAATTTTTTTTTTGAATTTTTTTTTTAATTTTTTTTAAATTTTTTTTGAAATTTTTTCGAAAAATTGTTTTCAAATTTTCTTTTTTGAATTTTTTAAAAAAATTTTTTTTGAATTTTTAATTTTTTTTTATTTTTTTTTTATTTTTTTTTTGAAAATTTTTTTTTTGAAATTCTTTCTGAATTTTTTTTAGAAACTGTTTGAATTTTTTTTTTGAAAATATTTTTTCTAAATTTTTTTTCTAATTTTTTAAAAAAATTTTTTTTGAATTCTTAATTTTTTTTTATTTTTTTTTGAAAATTTTTTTTTTGAAATTTTTTCTGAATTTTTTTTAGAAACTGTTTGAATTTTTTTTTTTGAAAATATTTTTTCTAATTTTTTTTTTAAATTTTTTAAAAACATTTTCAAAATTTTTTTTGGAATTTTTTTTTGAAATTTTTTTTCGAAAAATTTTCGCTTTGAATTTTTTTTTTTAATTTTTTTTAAAAATTTTTTTTGGAATTTTTTAAAAATTTTTTTTTTTATTTTTTTTTGAAATTTTTTTAAAAATTTTCTTTTCAATTTTTTTTTTAAATTTTTATTTATTTTGTTTCGAAAATTTTTTTTTGAAAATTTTTTCAAATTTTTTTTTTGAAATTTTTATTTCTGAAATTTTTTTAAAATTTTTTTTGAAAATTTCTTTTTTTGAAAATTTTTTTTCGAAAATTTTTTTTTCGAAATTTTTTTTTTTAATTTTTTTTCGAAATTTTTTGAAACTTTTTTTAAATTTTTTTTTTGAGTTTTTTCTTGAAATTTTTTTTTTGAATTTTTTTTTAAATTTTTTTTTTGAAAATTTTTTTTTCGAAATTTTTTTTTCAATTTTTTTTATTTTTTTTTCGAATTTTTTTTTGAAATTTTTTCCGAAATTTTTTTTTTGAAATTTTTTTTTTTGAATTTTTTTTTGGAATTTTTTTTTAAATTTTTTTTTAATTTTTTGAAATTTTTTAAAAAAATTTTTCGAATTTTTTTTTGGTATTTTTTTTTAATTTTTTTTTTGAGTTTTTTTTTGAAATTTTTTTTTTCTTTTTGAAATTTTTTTTTAAATTTTTTTTTTGAAAATTTTTTCTTTGAAAATTTTTTTTTTGATTTTTTTTCTAGATTTTTTTTTATTTTTTTTAAATTTTTTTTCGAATTTTTTTTTCGAAAAATTTTCGTTTTGAATTTTTTTTTAAATTTTTTTTTGATAATTTCTTTTTTTGAAATTTTTTTTTTCTAAATTTTTTTTCTATTTTTTTAAATTTTTTTTTAAATTTTTTTTCGAATTATTTTTTTGAAATTTTTTTTCGAAAAATTTTCGTTTTGAAATTTTTTTTTCTTTTCGATTTTTTTTTAAAATTTTTTTTTTGAAAATTTTTTTTTCGAAATTTTTTTTCGATATTTTTTTTTCAATTTTTTAAAATTTTTTTTTGAAATTTTTTCCGAAATTTTTTTTTTCTTAATTTTTTTTTGGAATTTCTTTTTATTTTTTTCTCAAATTTTTTTTTGGAAGTTTTTTTTGAATTTTATTTAAATTTTTTTTTTGAAATTTTTTTTAAAAATTTTTCTGAAATTTTTTTTTTGATTTTTTTTTTAGAATTTTTTTTATTTTTTTTTAAAATTTATTTTGAAATATTTTTTTTAAACTTCTTTTTTGGAAATTTTTTTTCTAATTTTTTTTTTAATTTTTTAAAATTTTTCTAAAATTTTTTTTCGAATTTTTTTTTTGAAATTTTTTTTCGAAAAGTTTTCGTTTTGAAATTTTTTTTAAATTCTTTTCTTAAATTTTTTATTTATTTTTTTTGAAAATTTATTTTTTGAAATTTTTTTTTAAATTTTTTTTTTGAAAATTTTTTTTTTGAAATTTTTTTTTTGATTTTTTTCTAGATTTTTTTTTTATTTTTTTTTGAATTTTTTTTAAAATTTATTTTGAAATTTTTTTTGAAACTTTTTTTTTTGAAAATTTTTTTTTAATTTTTTTTATTTTTTTTTAAATTTTTTTTCGAATTTTTTTTTTGAAATTTTTTTTAAAATTTTTTTTAAAATTTTTTTTAAATTTTTTTTTCGAAAAATTGTTTTCAAATTTTCTTTTTTGAATTTTTTTAAAAAATTTTTTTTGAATTTTTAATTTTTTTAATTTTTTTTTATTTTTTTTTTGAAAATTTTTTTTTTTTAATTTTTTCTGAATTTCTTTTAGAAACTGTTTGAATTTTTTTTTTTGAAAATATTTTTTCTAATTTTTTTTTCTAATTTTTTAAAAACATTTTCAAAATTTTTTTTGGAATTTTTTTTTGAAATTTTTTTTCGAAATTTTTTTTTCAATTTTTTTTATTTTTTTTTCGAATTTTTTTTTGAAATTTTTTCCGAAATTTTTTTTTTGAAAATTTTTTTGGAATTTTTTTTTTTTTTTTTTTTAATTTTTTGAAATTTTTTAAAAAAATTTTTCGAATTTTTTTTTGAAATTTTTTTAAAAATTTTTTTTTTGGAGTTTTTTTTGAAATTTTTTTTTTTAATTTTTTTTTTGAAAATTTTTTTTTCGAAATTTTTTTTCGAAATTTTTTTTTTTTCGAATTTTTTTTTGAAATTTTTCATTGAAAAATTTTCGTTTTGAAATTTTTTTTCGAAAAATTTTCATTTTGAATTTTTAAATTTTTTTTAAAATTTTTTTTCGAATTTTTTTTTTTTATTTTTTAAAAATTTTTTTTTTGAAAATTTTTGTTTTGAAAATTTTTTTTTTGAAATTTTTGTTTTGATTTTTTTTCTAGAATTTTTTTTTTATTTTTTTTCGATTTTTTTTTAAATTTATTTTGAAATTTTTTTTGAAACTTTTTTTTTTAAATTTTTTTTCTATATTTTTTTTTCTAAATTTTTTTTCTAATTTTTTTTTATTTTTTTTTCGAATTTTTTTTTTGAATTTTTTTTTCTTTTTGAAATTTTTTTTAAAATTTTTTTTTTGAAATTTTTTTTTTTGAAATTTTTTTTAAATTTTTTTTTTGAAAATTTTTTTTTTGATTTTTTTTCTAGATTTTTATTTTTTTTTCGAAATTTTTTTAAAATTTATTTTGAAATTTTTTTTTAAACTTTCTTTTTTGAAAATATTTTTTTCTAAATTTTTTTTTAATTTTTTTAAAATTTTTTTTTCAATTTTTTGAAAATTTTTTGATAATTATTTTTTTGAAATTTTTTTTTTCAAGTTTCTTGAAATTTTTTTGAAAATTTTTTTTTTGAATTTTTTTTTTCGAATTTTTTTTTTTGAAAATTTTTTTGACGTTTTTTTTAAATTTTTTTTTAATTTTTTTTTTGAAATTTTTTCCGAAATTTCTTTTTTTGAAAATTTTTTTTTTGAATTTTTTTTGGATTTTTTTAAAATTTTTTTTTCATTTTTTGAAATTTTTTAAAAATTTTTTTCGATTTTTTTTTTGAAATTTTTTTCTAATTTTTTTTTTATTTTTTTTCAAATATTTTTCTGTGAAAATTTTTTTTTTGAAAAATTTTATTTTGAAATTTTTTTTTTTGAAAATTTTTTGATAATTTTTTTTTAATTTAAAAAAAAAAAAAAATTTTATTTTTTCTTTCAAAAATTTTTTTGAAATTTTTTTTAAAATTTTTTTTGAAATTTTTTTTTCTCAATTTTTTTTAAATTTTTTTTTTCTTTCGTTTTTTTAAAATATTTTTCTTTGAAAATTTTATTTTTGTAAAATTTAATTTTGATAATTTTTTTAAAATTTTTTGATAATTATTTTTTTGAAATTTTTAAAAAAATTTTTTTTTGAGAATCATTTTTTCGAAAAATTGTTTTCGAATTTTCTTTTTTGAATTTTTTTTTGATTTTTTTTTGAATTTTTTTGAAAAATTTTTTTTGAATTTTTTTATTTGAAAATTTTTTGATAATTTTTTTTGAATTTTTTTTTTATTTTTTTTAATTTTTTCTTTCAAAAATTTTTTTTGAATTTTTTTTTGAAATTTTTTTCAAATTTTTTGAAAATTTTTTGATAATTATTTTTTTGAGATTTTTTTTTTAAGTTTTTTTGAAATTTTTTTTGAAAATTTTTTTTGAATTTTTTTTTTCGAATTTTTTTTTTGTTTCGAAATTTTTTCTTTTGAAAATTTTTTTGACGTTTTTTTTAAATTTTTTTTGAATTTTTTTTTGAAATTTTTTTTCTAAATTTTTTTTTTAATTTTTTGAAATTTTTTAAAAAATTTTTTCGAATTTTTTTTTGAAATTTTTTTAAAAAATTTTTTTTTGGAGTTTTTTTTAGAAATTTTTTTTTTGATTTTTTTTGAATTTTTTTTTTATTTTTTTTCGAAATTTTTTTAAAATCTATTTTGAAATTTTTTTTGAAAATTTTTTTTTCTAAAATTTGTTTCTAATTTTTTAAAAAATTTTTTCGAATTTTTTTTTGAAATTTTTTTAAAAAAATTTTTTTTGGAGTTTTTTTTAGAATTTTTTTTTTTGATTTTTTTTGAATTTTTTTTTTATTTTTTTTCGAAATTTTTTTAAAATCTATTTTGAAATTTTTTTTGAAAATTTTTTTTTCTAAAATTTGTTTCTAATTTTTTTAATTTTTTTTCGAATTTTTTTTTCGAAAAATTTTCGTTTTGAATTTTTTTTTATTTTTTTTTGAAAATTTTTTTTTCTAAATTTTTTTTCCAATTTTTTTTAATTTTTTTTCGAATTTTTTTTTTAAATTTTTTTTATTTTTTTTTCGAATTTTTTTTTGAAATTTTTTCCGAAATTTTTTTTTTGAAATTTTTTTTTCTTTTTGAAATTTTTTTTTTTATTTTTTTTTTGAAAATTTTTTCTTTGAAAATTTTTTTTTTGATTTTTTTTCTAGATTTTTTTTTATTTTTTTTTAATTTTTTTTCGAATTTTTTTTTCGAAAAATTTTCGTTTCGAATTTTTTTTTATTTTTTTTTGAAAATTTTTTTTTCTAAATTTTTTTTCTAATTTTTTTAAATTTTTTTTCTAATTTTTTTTGAAATTTTTTTTTGAAATTTTTTTTCGAAAAATTTTCGTTTTGAATTTCTTTTTAAATTTTTTTTTGATAATTTCTTTTTTTGAAAATTTTTTTTTCTAAATTTTTTTTCTATTTTTTTAAAAATTTTTTAAATTTTTTTTTCGAATTTTTTTTTTGAAATTTTTTTTCGAAAAATTTTCGTTTTGAAATTTTTTTTTATTCTTTTCTTAAATTTTTTTTGGAGGTTTTTTTTGAATTTTTTTTAAAATTTTTTTCAAATTTTTTTAAAATTTTTTGAAAATTTTTTGATAATTATTTTTTTGAGATTTTTTTTTTAAGTTTTTTTGAAATTTTTTTTGAAAATTTTTTTTGAATTTTTTTTTTCGAATTTTTTTTTTGTTTCGAAATTTTTTTCTTTTGAAAATTTTTTTGACGTTTTTTTTAAATTTTTTTTGAATTTTTTTTTGAAATTTTTTTTCTAAATTTTTTTTTTAATTTTTTGAAATTTTTTTTCTAAATTTTTTTTTTAATTTTTTGAAATTTTTTAAAAAATTTTTTCGAATTTTTTTTTGAAATTTTTTTAAAAAATTTTTTTTTGGAGTTTTTTTTTTAAATTTTTTTTTCTATATTTTTTTTTCTAAATTTTTTTTCTAATTTTTTTTAATTTTTTTTTCGAATTTTTTTTTGAATTTTTTTCTTTTTGAAATTTTTTTTAAAATTTTTTTTTTGAAATTTTTTTTTTTGAAATTTTTTTTAAATTTTTTTTTTGAAAATTTTTTTTTTGATTTTTTTTCTAGATTTTTATTTTTTTTTCGAAATTTTTTTAAAATTTATTTTGAAATTTTTTTTTAAACTTTTTTTTTTGAAAATATTTTTTTCTAAATTTTTTTTTAATTTTTTTTAAATTTTTTTTTCAATTTTTTGAAAATTTTTTTTTCAAGTTTTTTGAAATTTTTTTTGAAAATTTTTTTTTTGAATTTTTTTTTTCGAATTTTTTTTTTTTTGAAAATTTTTTTGACGTTTTTTTTAAATTTTTTTTAAATTTTTTTTTTGAAATTTTTTCCGAAATTTCTTTTTTTGAAAATTTTTTTTTTGAATTTTTTTTGGATTTTTTTAAAATTTTTTTTTCATTTTTTGAAATTTTTTAAAAATTTTTTTCGATTTTTTTCTAATTTTTTTTTTATTTTTTTTCAAATATTTTTCTGTGAAAATTTTTTTTTTGAAAAATTTTATTTTGAAATTTTTTTTTTTGAAAATTTTTTGATAATTTTTTTTTAATTAAAAAAAAAAAAAAATTTATTTTTTCTTTCAAAAATTTTTTTGAAATTTTTTAAAAAATTTTTTTTCAAATTTTTTTTGAAATTTTTTTTTCTCAATTTTTTTTAAATTTTTTTTTCTTTCGTTTTTTTTAAATATTTTTCTTCGAAAATTTTATTTTTGTAAAATTTAATTTTGATAATTTTTTTAAAATTTTTTGATAATTATTTTTTTGAAATTTTTAAAAAATTTTTTTTTTGAGAATCATTTTTTCGAAAAATTGTTTTCGAATTTTCTTTTTTGAATTTTTTTTTGATTTTTTTTTGAATTTTTTTGAAAATTTTTTTTTGAATTTTTTTATTTGAAAATTTTTTGATAATTTTTTTTGAATTTTTTTTTATTTTTTTTAATTTTTTCTTTCAAAAATTTTTTTTGAATTTTTTTTTGAAATTTTTTTCAAATTTTTTTAAAATTTTTTGAAAATTTTTTGATAATTATTTTTTTGAGATTTTTTTTTAAGTTTTTTTGAAATTTTTTTTGAAAATTTTTTTTGAATTTTTTTTTTCGAATTTTTTTTTTGTTTCGAATTTTTTTTATTTTGAAAATTTTTTTGACGTTTTTTTTTAATTTTTTTTGAATTTTTTTTTGAAATTTTTTTTCTAAATTTTTTTTTTAATTTTTTGAAATTTTTTTTCTAAATTTTTTTTTAAATTTTTTGAAATTTTTTAAAAAATTTTTTCGAATTTTTTTTTGAAATTTTTTTAAAAAATTTTTTTTTGGAGTTTTTTTTAGAAATTTTTTTTTTTGATTTTTTTTGAATTTTTTTTTTATTTTTTTTCGAAATTTTTTTAAAATCTATTTTGAAATTTTTTTTGAAAATTTTTTTTTCTAAAATTTGTTTCTAATTTTTTAAAAAATTTTTTCGAATTTTTTTTTGAAATTTTTTTAAAAAAATTTTTTTTGGAGTTTTTTTTAGAATTTTTTTTTTTGATTTTTTTTGAATTTTTTTTTTATTTTTTTTCGAAATTTTTTTAAAATCTATTTTGAAATTTTTTTTGAAAATTTTTTTTTCTAAAATTTGTTTCTAATTTTTTTAATTTTTTTTCGAATTTTTTTTTCGAAAAATTTTCGTTTTGAATTTTTTTTTATTTTTTTTTGAAAATTTTTTTTTCTAAATTTTTTTTCCAATTTTTTTTAATTTTTTTTCGAATTTTTTTTTGAAATTTTTTTTATTTTTTTTTCGAATTTTTTTTTGAAATTTTTTCCGAAATTTTTTTTTTGAAATTTTTTTTTCTTTTTGAAATTTTTTTTTTTATTTTTTTTTTGAAAATTTTTTCTTTGAAAATTTTTTTTTTGATTTTTTTTCTAGATTTTTTTTTATTTTTTTTTAATTTTTTTTCGAATTTTTTTTTCGAAAAATTTTCGTTTCGAATTTTTTTTTATTTTTTTTTGAAAATTTTTTTTTCTAAATTTTTTTTCTAATTTTTTTAAATTTTTTTTCTAATTTTTTTTGAAATTTTTTTTTGAAATTTTTTTTCGAAAAATTTTCGTTTTGAATTTCTTTTTAAATTTTTTTTTGATAATTTCTTTTTTTGAAAATTTTTTTTTCTAAATTTTTTTTCTATTTTTTTAAAAATTTTTTAAATTTTTTTTTCGAATTTTTTTTTTGAAATTTTTTTTCGAAAAATTTTCGTTTTGAAATTTTTTTTTATTCTTTTCTTAAATTTTTTTTGGAGGTTTTTTTTGAATTTTTTTTAAAATTTTTTTCAAATTTTTTTAAAATTTTTTGAAAATTTTTTGATAATTATTTTTTTGAGATTTTTTTTTTAAGTTTTTTTGAAATTTTTTTTGAAAATTTTTTTTGAATTTTTTTTTTCGAATTTTTTTTTTGTTTCGAAATTTTTTTCTTTTGAAAATTTTTTTGACGTTTTTTTTAAATTTTTTTTGAATTTTTTTTTGAAATTTTTTTTCTAAATTTTTTTTTTAATTTTTTGAAATTTTTTTTCTAAATTTTTTTTTTAATTTTTTGAAATTTTTTAAAAAATTTTTTCGAATTTTTTTTTGAAATTTTTTTAAAAAATTTTTTTTTGGAGTTTTTTTTTTAAATTTTTTTTTCTATATTTTTTTTTCTAAATTTTTTTTCTAATTTTTTTTAATTTTTTTTTCGAATTTTTTTTTGAATTTTTTTCTTTTTGAAATTTTTTTTAAAATTTTTTTTTTGAAATTTTTTTTTTTGAAATTTTTTTTAAATTTTTTTTTTGAAAATTTTTTTTTTGATTTTTTTTCTAGATTTTTATTTTTTTTTCGAAATTTTTTTAAAATTTATTTTGAAATTTTTTTTTAAACTTTTTTTTTTGAAAATATTTTTTTCTAAATTTTTTTTTAATTTTTTTTAAATTTTTTTTTCAATTTTTTGAAATTTTTTTTTTCAAGTTTTTTGAAATTTTTTTTGAAAATTTTTTTTTTGAATTTTTTTTTTCGAATTTTTTTTTTTTTGAAAATTTTTTTGACGTTTTTTTTAAATTTTTTTTAAATTTTTTTTTTGAAATTTTTTCCGAAATTTCTTTTTTTGAAAATTTTTTTTTTGAATTTTTTTTGGATTTTTTTAAAATTTTTTTTTCATTTTTTGAAATTTTTTAAAAATTTTTTTCGATTTTTTTCTAATTTTTTTTTTATTTTTTTTCAAATATTTTTCTGTGAAAATTTTTTTTTTGAAAAATTTTATTTTGAAATTTTTTTTTTTGAAAATTTTTTGATAATTTTTTTTTAATTAAAAAAAAAAAAATTTATTTTTTCTTTCAAAAATTTTTTTGAAATTTTTTTAAAAATTTTTTTTGAAATTTTTTTTGAAATTTTTTTTTCTCAATTTTTTTTAAATTTTTTTTTCTTTCGTTTTTTTTAAATATTTTTCTTCGAAAATTTTATTTTTGTAAAATTTAATTTTGATAATTTTTTTAAAATTTTTTGATAATTATTTTTTTGAAATTTTTAAAAAATTTTTTTTTTGAGAATCATTTTTTCGAAAAATTGTTTTCGAATTTTCTTTTTTGAATTTTTTTTTGATTTTTTTTTGAATTTTTTTGAAAATTTTTTTTTGAATTTTTTTATTTGAAAATTTTTTGAAAATTTTTTGATAATTATTTTTTTGAGATTTTTTTTTAAGTTTTTTTGAAATTTTTTTTGAAAATTTTTTTTGAATTTTTTTTTTCGAATTTTTTTTTTGTTTCGAATTTTTTTTATTTTGAAAATTTTTTTGACGTTTTTTTTTAATTTTTTTTGAATTTTTTTTTGAAATTTTTTTTCTAAATTTTTTTTTTAATTTTTTGAAATTTTTTTTCTAAATTTTTTTTTAAATTTTTTGAAATTTTTTAAAAAATTTTTTCGAATTTTTTTTTGAAATTTTTTTAAAAAATTTTTTTTTGGAGTTTTTTTTAGAAATTTTTTTTTTTGATTTTTTTTGAATTTTTTTTTTATTTTTTTTCGAAATTTTTTTAAAATCTATTTTGAAATTTTTTTTGAAAATTTTTTTTTCTAAAATTTGTTTCTAATTTTTTAAAAAAAATTTTCGAATTTTTTTTTGAAATTTTTTTTTTTTTTTTTTTTCGAATTTTTTTTTTGAAATTTTTCATTGAAAAATTTTCGTTTTGAAATTTTTTTTCGAAAAATTTTCATTTTGAATTTTTAAATTTTTTTTTTAATTTTTTTTCGAATTTTTTTTTTTAATTTTTTAAAATTTTTTTTTTTTGAAAATTTTTGTTTTGAAAATTTTTTTTTTGAAATTTTTGTTTTGATTTTTTTTCTAGAATTTTTTTTTTATTTTTTTTCGATTTTTTTTTAAATTTATTTTGAAATTTTTTTTGAAACTTTTTTTTTTAAATTTTTTTTTCTATATTTTTTTTTCTAAATTTTTTTTCTAATTTTTTTTTATTTTTTTTTCGAATTTTTTTTTTGAATTTTTTTTTCTTTTTGAAATTTTTTTTAAAATTTTTTTTTGAAATTTTTTTTTTTGAAATTTTTTTTAAATTTTTTTTTTGAAAATTTTTTTTTTGATTTTTTTTCTAGATTTTTATTTTTTTTTCGAAATTTTTTTAAAATTTATTTTGAAATTTTTTTTTAAACTTTTTTTTTTGAAAATATTTTTTTCTAAATTTTTTTTTAATTTTTTTTAAATTTTTTTTTTCAAGTTTTTTGAAATTTTTTTTGAAAATTTTTTTTTTGAATTTTTTTTTTCGAATTTTTTTTTTTTGAAAATTTTTTTGACGTTTTTTTTAAATTTTTTTTTAATTTTTTTTTTGAAATTTTTTCCGAAATTTCTTTTTTTGAAAATTTTTTTTTTGAATTTTTTTTGGATTTTTTTAAAATTTTTTTTTCATTTTTTGAAATTTTTTAAAAATTTTTTTCGATTTTTTTTTTTGAAATTTTTTTCTAATTTTTTTTTTATTTTTTTTCAAATATTTTTCTGTGAAAATTTTTTTTTTGAAAAATTTTATTTTGAAACTTTTTTTTTTGAAAATTTTTTGATAATTTTTTTTTAATTTAAAAAAAAAAAAAAATTTATTTTTTCTTTCAAAAATTTTTTTGAAATTTTTTTTAAAATTTTTTTTGAAATTTTTTTTGAAATTTTTTTTTCTCAATTTTTTTTAAATTTTTTTTTTCTTTCGTTTTTTTTAAATATTTTTCTTCGAAAATTTTATTTTTGTAAAATTTAATTTTGATAATTTTTTTAAAATTTTTTGATAATTATTTTTTTGAAATTTTTAAAAAAATTTTTTTTGAGAATCATTTTTTCGAAAAATTGTTTTCGAATTTTCTTTTTTGAATTTTTTTTTGATTTTTTTTTGAATTTTTTTGAAAAATTTTTTTTGAATTTTTTTATTTGAAAATTTTTTGATAATTTTTTTTGATTTTTTTTTTTATTTTTTTTAATTTTTTCTTTCAAAAATTTTTTGAAAATTTTTTGATAATTATTTTTTTGAGATTTTTTTTTTAAGTTTTTTTGAAATTTTTTTTGAAAATTTTTTTTGAATTTTTTTTTTCCAATTTTTTTTTTGTTTCGAAATTTTTTTCTTTTGAAAATTTTTTTGACGTTTTTTTTTAATTTTTTTTGAATTTTTTTTTGAAATTTTTTTTCTAAATTTTTTTTTTAATTTTTTGAAATTTTTTTTCTAAATTTTTTTTTTAATTTTTTGAAATTTTTTAAAAAATTTTTTCGAATTTTTTTTTGAAATTTTTTAAAAAAATTTTTTTTTGGAGTTTTTTTTAGAATTTTTTTTTTTGATTTTTTTTTTATTTTTTTTCGAAATTTTTTTAAAATCTATTTTGAAATTTTTTTTGAAAATTTTTTTTTCTAAAATTTGTTTCTAATTTTTTAAAAAATTTTTTCGAATTTTTTTTTGAAATTTTTTAAAAAAATTTTTTTTTGGAGTTTTTTTTAGAATTTTTTTTTTTTGATTTTTTTTGATTTTTTTTTTATTTTTTTTCGAAATTTTTTAAAAATCTATTTTGAAATTTTTTTTGAAAATTTTTTTTTCTAAAATTTGTTTCTAATTTTTTAAATTTTTTTTCGAATTTTTTTTTCGAAAAATTTTCGTTTTGAATTTTTTTTCATTTTTTTTTGAAAATTTTTTTTTCTAAATTTTTTTTCCAATTTTTTTTAATTTTTTTTCGAATTTTTTTTGAAATTTTTTTTTTTTAAATTTTCGTTTTGAATTTTTTAAAAATTTTTTTTTGAAAATTTCTTTTCGAAAAATTTTCGTTTTGAAATTTTTTTTCATTCTTCTCTTAAATTTTTTTGGAGGTTTTTTTTGAAATTTTTTTAAAATTTTTTTTTGAAATTTTTTTTCTTGAAATTTTTTTGATATTTTTTTTTTATTTTTTTTCGAAATTTTTTTAAAATCTATTTTGAAATTTTTTTTGAAAATTTTTTTTTCTAAAATTTGTTTCTAATTTTTTAAAAAAAATTTTCGAATTTTTTTTTGAAATTTTTTTTTTTTTTTTTTTTTCGAATTTTTTTTTTGAAATTTTTTTTTTTGAAAATTTTTTGATAATTTTTTTTTAATTTAAAAAAAAAAAAAAATTTATTTTTTCTTTCAAAAATTTTTTTGAAATTTTTTTTAAAATTTTTTTTGAAATTTTTTTTGAAATTTTTTTTTCTCAATTTTTTTTAAATTTTTTTTTCTTTCGTTTTTTTTAAATATTTTTCTTCGAAAATTTTATTTTTGTAAAATTTAATTTTGATAATTTTTTTAAAATTTTTTGATAATTATTTTTTTGAAATTTTTAAAAAAATTTTTTTTGAGAATCATTTTTTCGAAAAATTGTTTTCGAATTTTCTTTTTTGAATTTTTTTTTGATTTTTTTTTGAATTTTTTTGAAAAATTTTTTTTGAATTTTTTTATTTGAAAATTTTTTGATAATTTTTTTTGATTTTTTTTTTTTATTTTTTTTAATTTTTTCTTTCAAAAATTTTTTGAAAATTTTTTGATAATTATTTTTTTGAGATTTTTTTTTTAAGTTTTTTTGAAATTTTTTTTGAAAATTTTTTTTGAATTTTTTTTTTCCAATTTTTTTTTTGTTTCGAAATTTTTTTCTTTTGAAAATTTTTTTGACGTTTTTTTTTAATTTTTTTTGAATTTTTTTTTGAAATTTTTTTTCTAAATTTTTTTTTTAATTTTTTGAAATTTTTTTTCTAAATTTTTTTTTTAATTTTTTGAAATTTTTTAAAAAATTTTTTCGAATTTTTTTTTGAAATTTTTTAAAAAAATTTTTTTTTGGAGTTTTTTTTAGAATTTTTTTTTTTGATTTTTTTTTTATTTTTTTTCGAAATTTTTTTAAAATCTATTTTGAAATTTTTTTTGAAAATTTTTTTTTCTAAAATTTGTTTCTAATTTTTTAAAAAATTTTTTCGAATTTTTTTTTGAAATTTTTTAAAAAAATTTTTTTTTGGAGTTTTTTTTAGAATTTTTTTTTTTTGATTTTTTTTGATTTTTTTTTTATTTTTTTTCGAAATTTTTTAAAAATCTATTTTGAAATTTTTTTTGAAAATTTTTTTTTCTAAAATTTGTTTCTAATTTTTTAAATTTTTTTTCGAATTTTTTTTTCGAAAAATTTTCGTTTTGAATTTTTTTTCATTTTTTTTTGAAAATTTTTTTTTCTAAATTTTTTTTCCAATTTTTTTTAATTTTTTTTCGAATTTTTTTTTGAAATTTTTTTTTTTTTAAATTTTCGTTTTGAATTTTTTAAAAATTTTTTTTTGAAAATTTCTTTTCGAAAAATTTTCGTTTTGAAATTTTTTTTCATTCTTCTCTTAAATTTTTTTGGAGGTTTTTTTTGAAATTTTTTTAAAATTTTTTTTTGAAATTTTTTTTCTTGAAATTTTTTTGATATTTTTTTTTGAGAATAATTTTTTTGAAAAATTGTTTTCGAATTTTCTTTTTTGAAATTTTTTTTGAAATTTTTTTTTTTATTTTTTGAAAATTTTTTGATAATTATTTTTTTGAAATTTTTTTTCAAGTTTTTTTGAAATTTTTTTTGAAAATTTTTTTTGAATTTTTTTTTTCGATTTTTTTTTGTTCCGAAATTTTTTTCTTTTGAAAATTTTTTTGACATTTTTTTAAAAAATTTTTTGAATTTTTTTTTTGAAAATTTTTTTTTGAATTTTTTTTGGAATTTTTTTTGAAAATTTTTTTTTTCTTTTTGAAATTTTTTTTAAAATTTTTTTTTGAAAATTTTTTTTTCGAAATTTTTTTTCGAAATTTTTTTTTTTATTTTTTTTAATTTTTTTTCGAATTTTTTTTTGAAATTTTTTCCGAAATTTTTTTTTTGAAAACTTTTTTTTTGAATTTTTTTTGGAATATTTTTTAATTTTTTTTTTAATTTTTTGAAATTTTTTAAAAAATTTTTTCGAATTTTTTTTTGATATTTTTTTAATATTTTTTTTGGAGTTTTTTTTGAAATTTTTTTTAAGATTTTTTTTTTTGAAATTTTTTTTTTTGAAATTTTTTTAAAATTTTTTTAAAATTTTTTTTTTTTGAAATTTTTTTTTTGAAAATTTCTTTTTTGATTTTTTTTCTAGATTTGTTTTTATTTTTTTTTCGAAATTTTTTTAAAATTTATTTTGAAATTTTTTTTAAACTTTTTTTTTTGAATTTTTTTTTTCTAAATTTTTTTTCTAATTTTTTTAAATTTTTTTTCGAATTTTTTTTATGAAATTTTTTTTCGAAAAATTTTTTTTCGAAATTTTATTTCGAATTTTTTTTTCAATTTTTTTTTATTTTTTTCGAATTTTTTTTATGAAATTTTTTTTCGAGAAATTTTCGTTTTGAATTTTTTTTAAATTTTTTTTTGAAAATTTTTTTTCGAAAAATTTTCGTTTCGAAATATTTTTTCATTCTTCTCTTAAATTTTTTTTGGAGATTTTTTTTGAAATTTTTTTTAAATTTTTTTTTGAAATTTTTTTTTTGAAATTTTTTTGATATTTTTTTTTGAGAATCATTTTTTCGAAAAATTGTTTTCGAATTCTCTTTTTTGAAATTTTTTTTTTTATTTTTTGAAAATTTTTTGAAAATTATTTTTTTGAAATTTTTTTTCAAGTTTTTTTGAAATTTTTTTTGAAATTTTTTTTTTGAATTTTTTTATTTCGATTTTTTTTTTGTTTCGAAATTTTTTTCTTTTGAAAATTTTTTTGACATTTTCTTAAAAATTTTTTTGAATTTTTTTTTTGAATTTTTTTCCGAAATTTTTTTTTTGAAAATTTTTTTTGAATTTTTTTTTGGAATTTTTTTTTTTTTTTTTTTAATTTTTTGAAATTTGTTAAAAAAATTTTTCGAATTTTTTTTTGAAATTTTTTTTAAAATTTTTTTTTTGGAGTTTTTTTTGAAATTTTTTTTTTTAATTTTTTTTTTGAAAATTTTTTTTTTGAAATTTTTCATTGAAAAATTTTCGTTTTGAAATTTTTTTTCGAAAAATTTTCATTTTGAATTTTTAAATTTTTTTTAAAATTTTTTTTCGAATTTTTTTTTTAATTTTTTAAAATTTTTTTTTTTTGAAAATTTTTGTTTTGAAAATTTTTTTTTTGAAATTTTTGTTTTGATTTTTTTTCTAGAATTTTTTTTTTTATTTTTTTTCGATTTTTTTTTAAATTTATTTTGAAATTTTTTTTGAAACTTTTTTTTTTTTAATTTTTTTTTCTATATTTTTTTTTCTAAATTTTTTTTCTAATTTTTTTTTATTTTTTTTTCGAATTTTTTTTTGAATTTTTTCTTCTTTTTGAAATTTTTTTTAAAATTTTTTTTTTGAAATTTTTTTTTTTGAAATTTTTTTTAAATTTTTTTTTTGAAAATTTTTTTTTTGATTTTTTTTCTAGATTTTTATTTTTTTTTCGAAATTTTTTTAAAATTTATTTTGAAATTTTTTTTTAAACTTTTTTTTTTGAAAATATTTTTTTTGAAATTTTTTTTTTGATTTTTTTCTAGAATTTTTTTTTATTTTTTTTTGAATTTTTTTTAAAATTTATTTTGAAATTTTTTTTGAAACTTTTTTTTTTGAAAATTTTTTTTTCTAAATTTTTTTTCTAATTTTTTTTTTTTTTTTTATTTTTTTTCGAATTTTTTTTTTGAAATTTTTTTTAAATTTTTTTTAAATTTTTTTTGAAATTTTTTCGAAAAATTGTTTTCAAATTTTCTTTTTTGAATTTTTTAAAAAAATTTTTTTTGAATTTTTAATTTTTTTTTATTTTTTTTTTATTTTTTTTTTGAAATTTTTTTTTTTGAAATTCTTTCTGAATTTTTTTTAGAAACTGTTTGAATTTTTTTTTTGAAAATATTTTTTCTAAATTTTTTTTCTAATTTTTTTAAAAAAAATTTTTTTGAATTCTTAATTTTTTTTTATTTTTTTTTGAAAATTTTTTTTTTGAAATTTTTTCTGAATTTTTTTTAGAAACTGTTTGAATTTTTTTTTTTGAAAATTTTTTTTCTAAATTTTTTTTCTAATTTTTTAAAAACATTTTCAAAATTTTTTTTGGAATTTTTTTTTGAAATTTTTTTTCGAAAAATTTTCGCTTTGAATTTTTTTTTTAATTTTTTTTTTAAATTTTTTTTGGAATTTTTTAAAAATTTTTTTTTTTATTTTTTTTTGAAATTTTTTTTGGAATTTTTTAAAAAATTTTTTTTTTATTTTTTTTTGAAATTTTTTTTTTGAAATTTTTTTAAAAATTTTCTTTTCAATTTTTTTTTTAAATTTTTATTTATTTTGTTTCGAAAATTTTTTTTTGAAAATTTTTTCAAATTTTTTTTTTGAAATTTTTATTTCTGAAATTTTTTTAAAATTTTTTTTGAAAATTTCTTTTTTTGAAAATTTTTTTTCGAAAATTTTTTTTTCGAAATTTTTTTTTTAAATTTTTTTTCGAAATTTTTTGAAACTTTTTTTAAATTTTTTTTTTGAGTTTTTTCTTGAAATTTTTTTTTTGAATTTTTTTTTAAATTTTTGTTTTGAAAATTTTTTTTTCGAAATTTTTTTTCGAAATTTTTTTTTCAATTTTTTTTATTTTTTTTTCGAATTTTTTTTTGAAATTTTTTCCGAAATTTTTTTTTTGAAATTTTTTTTTTGAATTTTTTTTTGGAATTTTTTTTTAAATTTTTTTTTAAATTTTTTGAAATTTTTTAAAAAATTTTTTCGAATTTTTTTTTGGTATTTTTTTTAATTTTTTTTTTGAGTTTTTTTTTGAAATTTTTTTTTTCTTTTTGAAATTTTTTTTTAAATTTTTTTTTTGAAAATTTTTTCTTTGAAAATTTTTTTTTGATTTTTTTTCTAGATTTTTTTTTATTTTTTTTAAATTTTTTTTCGAATTTTTTTTTCGAAAAATTTTCGTTTTGAATTTTTTTTTAAATTTTTTTTTGATAATTTCTTTTTTTGAAATTTTTTTTTTCTAAATTTTTTTTCTATTTTTTTTAATTTTTTTTCGAATTTTTTTTTTGAAATTTTTTTTCGAAAAATTTTCGTTTTGAAATTTTTTTTTTTTTTTCGAATTTTTTTTTAAATTTTTTTTTTTGAAAATTTTTTTTTCGAAATTTTTTTTCGATATTTTTTTTTCAATTTTTTAAAATTTTTTTTCGAATTTTTTTTTTTGAAATTTTTTCCGAAATTTTTTTTTTCTTAATTTTTTTTTGGAATTTTTTTTTATTTTTTTCTCAAATTTTTTTTTGGAAGTTTTTTTTGAATTTTATTTAAATTTTCTTTTTGAAATTTTTTTTAAAAATTTTTCTGAAATTTTTTTTTTGATTTTTTTTTTAGAATTTTTTTTATTTTTTTTTTAAATTTATTTTGAAATATTTTTTTTAAACTTCTTTTTTGGAAATTTTTTTTCTAATTTTTTTTTTAATTTTTTAAAATTTTTCTAAAATTTTTTTTCGAATTTTTTTTTTGAAATTTTTTTTCGAAAAATTTTCGTTTTGAAATTTTTTTTAAATTCTTTTCTTAAATTTTTTATTTATTTTTTTTGAAAATTTATTTTTTGAAATTTTTTTTTAAATTTTTTTTTTGAAAATTTTTTTTTTGAAATTTTTTTTTTGATTTTTTTCTAGAATTTTTTTTTTATTTTTTTTTGAATTTTTTTTTAAATTTATTTTGAAATTTTTTTTGAAACTTTTTTTTTTTGAAAATTTTTTTTTCTAAATTTTTTTTCTAATTTTTTTTATTTTTTTTTAAAATTTTTTTTCGAATTTTTTTTTTGAAATTTTTTTTTAAATTTTTTTTTTAAATTTTTTTTAAATTTTTTTTTCGAAAAATTGTTTTCAAATTTTCTTTTTGAATTTTTTAAAAAAATTTTTTTTGAATTTTTAATTTTTTTTTATTTTTTTTTATTTTTTTTTTGAAATTTTTTTTTTTTTTTAATTTTTTCTGAATTTCTTTTAGAAACTGTTTGAATTTTTTTTTTTGAAAATATTTTTTCTAAATTTTTTTTCTAATTTTTTAAAAACATTTTCAAAATTTTTTTTGGAATTTTTTTTTGAAATTTTTTTTCGAAAAATTTTCGCTTTGAATTTTTTTTTTAAATTTTTTAAAAAATTTTTTTTGGAATTTTTTAAAAAAATTTTTTTTTATTTTTTTTTGAAATTTTTTTTTTGAAATTTTTTTAAAAATTTTCTTTTGAATTTTTTTTTTTAATTTTTATTTATTTTGTTTCGAAAATTTTTTTTTGAAAATTTTTTCAAATTTTTTTTTTGAAATTTTTTTTTCTGAAATTTTTTTTAAATTTTTTTTGAAAATTTCTTTTTTTGAAATTTTTTTTTCGAAAATTTTTTTTTCGAAATTTTTTTTTTTAATTTTTTTTCGAATTTTTTTGAAACTTTTTTTTAAATTTTTTTTTTGAGTTTTTTTTGAATTTTTTTTTCTTTTTGAATTTTTTTTTAAATTTTTTTTTTGAAAATTTTTTTTTCGAAATTTTTTTTCGAAATTTTTTTTTCAATTTTTTTTATTTTTTTTTCGAATTTTTTTTTGAAATTTTTTCCGAAATTTTTTTTTTTAAATTTTTTTTTTGAATTTTTTTCGGAATTTTTTTTAAAATTTTTTTTTCTCAATTTTTTTTAAATGTTTTTTTCTTTCGTTTTTTTTAAATATTTTTCTTTGAAAATTTTATTTTTGTAAAATTTAATTTTGATAATTTTTTTTAAATTTTTTGATAATTATTTTTTTGAAATTTTTTTAAAATTTTTTTTTGAGAATCATTTTTTCGAAAAATTGTTTTCGAATTTTCTTTTTTGAATTTTTTTTTGATTTTTTTTTGAATTTTTTAAAAATTTTTTTTTTGAATTTTTTTATTTGAAAATTTTTTGATAATTTTTTTTTTATTTTTTTAAATTTTTTCTTTCAAAAATTTTTTTGAATTTTTTTTTGAAATTTTTTTTAAATTCATTTTAAATTTTTTTAAAATTTTTTGAGATTTTTTTTTCAAGTTTTTTTGAAATTTTTTTTGAAAATTTTTTTTTGAAATTTTTTTTTTCGAATTTTTTTTTGTTTTGAAATTTTTTTTCTAAATTTTTTTTTAAATTTTTTGAAATTTTTTAAAAATTTTTTTCGAATTTTTTTTTGATATTTTTTTTTAATTTTTTTTTTTGGTTTTTTTTTGAAATTTTTTTTTTCTTTTTGAAATTTTTTTTAAAATTTTTTTTTTGAAAATTTTTTTTTTGAAATTTTTTTTTTTGATTTTTTTAAAATTTTTTTTAAATTTTTTTTCGAATTTTTTTTTAAATCTATTTTGAAACTTTTTTTTTTGAAAATTTTTTTTCTAAAATTTGTTTCTAATTTTTTTAATTTTTTTTCGAATTTTTTTTTCGAAAAATTTTCGTTTTGAATTTTTTTTTATTTTTTTTTGAAAATTTTTTTTCTAAATTTTTTTCCAATTTTTTTTAATTTTTTTTCGAATTTTTTTATGAAATTTTTTTTCGAGAAATTTTCGTTTTGAATTTTTTTAAAATTTTTTTTTGAAAATTTTTTCAAATTTTTTTTTTGAAATTTTTATTTCTGAAATTTTTTTAAAATTTTTTTTGAAAATTTCTTTTTTTGAAAATTTTTTTTCGAAAATTTTTTTTTCGAAATTTTTTTTTTAAATTTTTTTTCGAAATTTTTTGAAACTTTTTTTAAATTTTTTTTTTGAGTTTTTTCTTGAAATTTTTTTTTTGAATTTTTAATTTTTTTTTCGAATTTTTTTTTTGAAATTTTTTTTCGAAAAATTTTCGTTTTGAAGTTTTTTTTTATTCTTTTCTTAAATTTTTTTTGGAGGTTTTTTTTGAATTTTTTTTTTAAATTTTTTTTGAAATTTTTTTTTTTGAAATTTTTTTGATATTTTTTTTTGAGAATCATTTTTTCGAAAAATTGTTTTCGAATTTTCTTTTTTGAATTTTTTTTTTATTTTTTTTGAATTCTTTAAAAAAATTTTTTTTGAATTTTTTTTTTGAAAATTTTTCGATAATTTTTTTTTTGAATTTTTTTTTTATTTTTTCTTTCAAAAATTTTTTTGAAATTTTTTAAAAATTTTTTATTCAATTTTTTGAAAATTTTTTGATAATTATTTTTTTGAATTTTTTTTTTTCAAGTTTTTTGAAATTTTTTTTGAAAATTTTTTTTTTTGAATTTTTTTTTTCGAATTTTTTGTTTTGAAAATTTTTTTGAAGTTTTTTTTAAATTTTTTTTGAATTTTTTTTTTGAAATTTTTTCCGAAATTTTTTTTTTTGAAAATTTTTTTTTTTGAATTTTTTTTGGATTTTTTTTAAATTTTTTTTTATTTTTTGAAATTTTTTAAAAATTTTTTTCGATTTTTTTTTTGAAATTTTTTACTAATTTTTTTTAATTTTTTTTTCAAATATTTTTCTGTGAAAATTTTTTTTTTGAAAAATTTTATTTTGAAATTTTTTTTTTTTGAAAATTTTTTGATAATTTTTTTTTAATTTTTTAAAAATTTTTTTTTATTTTTTCTTTCAAACATTTTTTTGAAATTTTTTTTAAAATTTTTTTTGAAATTTTTTTTGAAATTTTTTTTTCTCAATTTTTTTTAAATGTTTTTTTCTTTCGTTTTTTTTAAATATTTTTCTTTGAAAATTTTATTTTTGTAAAATTTAATTTTGATAATTTTTTTTAAATTTTTTGATAATTATTTTTTTGAAATTTTTTTAAAATTTTTTTTTGAGAATCATTTTTTCGAAAAATTGTTTTCGAATTTTCTTTTTTGAATTTTTTTTTGATTTTTTTTTGAATTTTTTAAAAATTTTTTTTTTGAATTTTTTTATTTGAAAATTTTTTGATAATTTTTTTTTTATTTTTTTAAATTTTTTCTTTCAAAAATTTTTTTGAATTTTTTTTTGAAATTTTTTTTAAATTCATTTTAAATTTTTTTAAAATTTTTTGAGATTTTTTTTTCAAGTTTTTTTGAAATTTTTTTTGAAAATTTTTTTTTGAAATTTTTTTTTTCGAATTTTTTTTTGTTTTGAAATTTTTTTTCTAAATTTTTTTTTAAATTTTTTGAAATTTTTTAAAAATTTTTTTCGAATTTTTTTTTGATATTTTTTTTTAATTTTTTTTTTTGGTTTTTTTTTGAAATTTTTTTTTTCTTTTTGAAATTTTTTTTAAAATTTTTTTTTTGAAAATTTTTTTTTTGAAATTTTTTTTTTTGATTTTTTTTAAATTTTTTTTAAATTTTTTTTCGAATTTTTTTTTAAATCTATTTTGAAACTTTTTTTTTTGAAAATTTTTTTTCTAAAATTTGTTTCTAATTTTTTTAATTTTTTTTCGAATTTTTTTTTCGAAAAATTTTCGTTTTGAATTTTTTTTTATTTTTTTTTGAAAATTTTTTTTCTAAATTTTTTTCCAATTTTTTTTAATTTTTTTTCGAATTTTTTTATGAAATTTTTTTTCGAGAAATTTTCGTTTTGAATTTTTTTAAAATTTTTTTTTGAAAATTTTTTCAAATTTTTTTTTTGAAATTTTTATTTCTGAAATTTTTTTAAAATTTTTTTTGAAAATTTCTTTTTTTGAAAATTTTTTTTCGAAAATTTTTTTTTCGAAATTTTTTTTTTAAATTTTTTTTCGAAATTTTTTGAAACTTTTTTTAAATTTTTTTTTTGAGTTTTTTCTTGAAATTTTTTTTTTGAATTTTTTTTTAAATTTTTGTTTTGAAAATTTTTTTTTCGAAATTTTTTTTCGAAATTTTTTTTTCAATTTTTTTTATTTTTTTTTCGAATTTTTTTTTGAAATTTTTTCCGAAATTTTTTTTTTGAAATTTTTTTTTTTGAATTTTTTTTTGGAATTTTTTTTTAAATTTTTTTTTAAATTTTTTGAAATTTTTTAAAAAATTTTTTCGAATTTTTTTTTGGTATTTTTTTTAATTTTTTTTTTGAGTTTTTTTTTGAAATTTTTTTTTTCTTTTTGAAATTTTTTTTTAAATTTTTTTTTTGAAAATTTTTTCTTTGAAAATTTTTTTTTTGATTTTTTTTCTAGATTTTTTTTTATTTTTTTTAAATTTTTTTTCGAATTTTTTTTTCGAAAAATTTTCGTTTTGAATTTTTTTTTAAATTTTTTTTTGATAATTTCTTTTTTTGAAATTTTTTTTTTCTAAATTTTTTTTCTATTTTTTTAAATTTTTTTTTAAATTTTTTTTCGAATTTTTTTTTTGAAATTTTTTTTCGAAAAATTTTCGTTTTGAAATTTTTTTTTTCTTTTCGAATTTTTTTTAAAATTTTTTTTTTGAAAATTTTTTTTTCGAAATTTTTTTTCGATATTTTTTTTTCAATTTTTTAAAATTTTTTTTCGAATTTTTTTTTTTGAAATTTTTTCCGAAATTTTTTTTTTCTTAATTTTTTTTTGGAATTTTTTTTTATTTTTTTCTCAAATTTTTTTTTGGAAGTTTTTTTTGAATTTTATTTAAATTTTCTTTTTGAAATTTTTTTTAAAAATTTTTCTGAAATTTTTTTTTTGATTTTTTTTTTAGAATTTTTTTTATTTTTTTTTTAAATTTATTTTGAAATATTTTTTTTAAACTTCTTTTTTGGAAATTTTTTTTCTAATTTTTTTTTTAATTTTTTAAAATTTTTCTAAAATTTTTTTTCGAATTTTTTTTTTGAAATTTTTTTTCGAAAAATTTTCGTTTTGAAATTTTTTTTAAATTCTTTTCTTAAATTTTTTATTTATTTTTTTTGAAAATTTATTTTTTGAAATTTTTTTTTAAATTTTTTTTTTGAAAATTTTTTTTTTGAAATTTTTTTTTTGATTTTTTTCTAGAATTTTTTTTTTATTTTTTTTTGAATTTTTTTTTAAATTTATTTTGAAATTTTTTTTGAAACTTTTTTTTTTTGAAAATTTTTTTTTCTAAATTTTTTTTCTAATTTTTTTTATTTTTTTTTAAATTTTTTTTCGAATTTTTTTTTTGAAATTTTTTTTAAAATTTTTTTTAAAATTTTTTTTAAATTTTTTTTTCGAAAAATTGTTTTCAAATTTTCTTTTTTGAATTTTTTAAAAAAATTTTTTTTGAATTTTTAATTTTTTTTTATTTTTTTTTATTTTTTTTTTGAAATTTTTTAAAAACATTTTCAAAATTTTTTTTGGAATTTTTTTTTGAAATTTTTTTTCGAAAAATTTTCGCTTTGAATTTTTTTTTAAAATTTTTTAAAAAATTTTTTTTGGAATTTTTTAAAAAAAATTTTTTTTATTTTTTTTTGAAATTTTTTTTTTGAAATTTTTTTAAAAATTTTCTTTTGAATTTTTTTTTTTAATTTTTATTTATTTTGTTTCGAAAATTTTTTTTTGAAAATTTTTTCAAATTTTTTTTTGAAATTTTTTTTGAATTTTTTTTTCTTTTTGAATTTTTTTTAAAATTTTTTTTTTGAAAATTTTTTTTTCGAAATTTTTTTTCGAAATTTTTTTTTCAATTTTTTTTATTTTTTTTTCGAATTTTTTTTTGAAATTTTTTCCGAAATTTTTTTTTTGAAATTTTTTTTTTGAATTTTTTTCGGAATTTTTTTTTAATTTTTTTTTTAATTTTTTGAAATTTTTTAAAAAATTTTTTCGAATTTTTTTTGGTATTTTTTTTAAATTTTTTTTTGAGTTTTTTTTTGAAATTTTTTTTTCTTTTTGAAATTTTTTTTTAAATTTTTTTTTTGAAAATTTTTTCTTTGAAAATTTTTTTTTTGATTTTTTTTCTAGATTTTTTTTTATTTTTTTTTATTTTTTTTCGAATTTTTTTTTCGAAAAATTTTCGTTTTGAATTTTTTTTTATTTTTTTTTGAAAATTTTTTTTTCTAAATTTTTTTTCTAATTTTTTTAAATTTTTTTTCTAATTTTTTTTGATATTTTTTTTTGAATTTTTTTTTCGAAAAATTTTCGTTTTGAAGTTTTTTTTAAATTTTTTTTTGATAATTTCTTTTTTTGAAAATTTTTTTTTCTAAATTTTTTTTCTATTTTTTTAAAAAATTTTTTAATTTTTTTTTCGAATTTTTTTTTTGAAATTTTTTTTCGAAAAATTTTCGTTTTGAAATTTTTTTTTATTCTTTTCTTAAATTTTTTTTGGAGGTTTTTTTTGAATTTTTTTTTAAAATTTTTTTTGAAATTTTTTTTTTTGAAATTTTTTTGATATTTTTTTTTGAGAATCATTTTTTCGAAAAATTGTTTTCGAATTTTCTTTTTTGAATTTTTTTTTTATTTTTTTTGAATTCTTTAAAAAAAATTTTTTTGAATTTTTTTTTTGAAAATTTTTCGATAATTTTTTTTTTGAATTTTTTTTTTATTTTTTCTTTCAAAAATTTTTTTTGAAATTTTTTTTTAATTTTTTGAAAATTTTTTGATAATTATTTTTTTGAAATTTTTTTTTTCAAGTTTTTTGAAATTTTTTTTGAAAATTTTTTTTTTTGAATTTTTTTTTTCGAATTTTTTGTTTTGAAAATTTTTTTTTTTGAATTTTTTTTGGATTTTTTTTAAATTTTTTTTTATTTTTTGAAATTTTTTAAAAATTTTTTTCGATTTTTTTTTTGAAATTTTTTTCTAATTTTTTTTAATTTTTTTTTCAAATATTTTTCTGTGAAAATTTTTTTTTTGAAAAATTTTATTTTGAAATTTTTTTTTTTTGAAAATTTTTTGATAATTTTTTTTTAATTTTTTTAAAAATTTTTTTTTATTTTTTCTTTCAAACATTTTTTTGAAATTTTTTTTAAAATTTTTTTTGAAATTTTTTTTGAAATTTTTTTTTCTCAATTTTTTTTAAATGTTTTTTTCTTTCGTTTTTTTTTAAATATTTTTCTTTGAAAATTTTATTTTTGTAAAATTTAATTTTGATAATTTTTTTTAAATTTTTTGATAATTATTTTTTTGAAATTTTTTTAAAATTTTTTTTTGAGAATCATTTTTTCGAAAAATTGTTTTCGAATTTTCTTTTTTGAATTTTTTTTTGATTTTTTTTTGAATTTTTTAAAAATTTTTTTTTTGAATTTTTTTATTTGAAAATTTTTTGATAATTTTTTTTTTATTTTTTTAAATTTTTTCTTTCAAAAATTTTTTTGAATTTTTTTTTGAAATTTTTTTTAAATTCATTTTAAATTTTTTTAAAATTTTTTGAGATTTTTTTTTCAAGTTTTTTTGAAATTTTTTTTGAAAATTTTTTTTTGAAATTTTTTTTTTCGAATTTTTTTTTGTTTTGAAATTTTTTTTCTAAATTTTTTTTTAAATTTTTTGAAATTTTTTAAAAATTTTTTTCGAATTTTTTTTTGATATTTTTTTTTAATTTTTTTTTTTGGTTTTTTTTTGAAATTTTTTTTAAATTTTTTTTTTTGAAAATTTTTTTTTTGAAATTTTTTTTTTTGATTTTTTTTAAATTTTTTTTTAATTTTTTTTCGAAATTTTTTTAAAATCTATTTTGAAACTTTTTTTTTTGAAAATTTTTTTTCTAAAATTTGTTTCTAATTTTTTTAATTTTTTTTCGAATTTTTTTTTCGAAAAATTTTCGTTTTGAATTTTTTTTTATTTTTTTTTGAAAATTTTTTTTCTAAATTTTTTTCCAATTTTTTTTAATTTTTTTTCGAATTTTTTTATGAAATTTTTTTTCGAGAAATTTTCGTTTTGAATTTTTTTAAAATTTTTTTTTGAAAATTTTTTTTCGAAAAATTTTCGTTTCGAAATATTTTTTCATTCTTCTCTTAAATTTTTTTTGGAGATTTTTTTTGAAATTTTTTTAAAATTTTTTTTTGAAATTTTTTTTTTTGAAATTTTTTTGATATTTTTTTTTGAGAATCATTTTTTCGAAAAATTGTTTTCGAATTTTCTTTTTTGAAATTTTTTTTGAAATTTTTTTTTTTATTTTTTGAAAATTTTTTGAAAATTATTTTTTTGAAATTTTTTTTCAAGTTTTTTTGAAATTTTTTTTGAAATTTTTTTTTTGAATTTTTTTATTTCGATTTTTTTTTTGTTTCGAAATTTTTTTCTTTTGAAAATTTTTTTGACATTTTCTTAAAAATTTTTTTGAATTTTTTTTTTGAATTTTTTTCCGAAATT
Source organism: Chrysolina oricalcia (assembly GCA_944452925.2). Classification (NCBI taxonomy): domain Eukaryota; kingdom Metazoa; phylum Arthropoda; class Insecta; order Coleoptera; family Chrysomelidae; genus Chrysolina; species Chrysolina oricalcia. The sequence goes on from OX101824.2 coordinate 30,399,690, forward strand.
TTTTTTTTGAAAATTTTTTTGGAATTTTTTTTTTTTTTTTAATTTTTTGAAATTTTTTAAAAAAATTTTTCGAATTTTTTTTTGAAATTTTTTTTTTTATTTTTTTTTTGAAAATTTTTTTTTCGAAATTTTTTTTCGAAATTTTTTTTTTTTCGAATTTTTTTTTTGAAATTTTTCATTGAAAAATTTTCGTTTTGAAATTTTTTTTCGAAAAATTTTCATTTTGAATTTTTAAATTTTTTTTTTAATTTTTTTTCGAATTTTTTTTTTTAAATTTTTTAAAAATTTTTTTTTTTGAAAATTTTTGTTTTGAAAATTTTTTTTTTGAAATTTTTGTTTTGATTTTTTTTCTAGAATTTTTTTTCTATTTTTTTTCGATTTTTTTTAAAATTTATTTTGAAATTTTTTTTGAAACTTTTTTTTTTTAATTTTTTTTTCTATATTTTTTTTTCCAAATTTTTTTTCTAATTTTTTTTTATTTTTTTTTCGAATTTTTTTTTTGAATTTTTTTTTCTTTTTGAAATTTTTTTTAAAATTTTTTTTTTTGAAATTTTTTTTAAATTTTTTTTTTGAAAATTTTTTTTTTGATTTTTTTTCTAGATTTTTATTTTTTTTTCGAAATTTTTTTAAAATTTATTTTGAAATTTTTTTTTAAACTTTTTTTTTTGAAAATATTTTTTTCTAAATTTTTTTTAAATTTTTTTAAAATTTTTTTTTCAATTTTTTGAAAATTTTTTGATAATTATTTTTTTGAAATTTTTTTTTTCAAGTTTCTTGAAATTTTTTTGAAAATTTTTTTTTGAATTTTTTTTTTCGAATTTTTTTTTTGAAAATTTTTTTGACGTTTTTTTTAAATTTTTTTTTAATTTTTTTTTTGAAATTTTTTCCGAAATTTCTTTTTTTGAAAATTTTTTTTTTGAATTTTTTTTGGATTTTTTTAAAATTTTTTTTTCATTTTTTGAAATTTTTTAAAAATTTTTTTCGATTTTTTTTTTGAAATTTTTTTCTAATTTTTTTTTTATTTTTTTTCAAATATTTTTCTGTGAAAATTTTTTTTTTGAAAAATTTTATTTTGAAATTTTTTTTTTTGAAAATTTTTTGATAATTTTTTTTTAATTTAAAAAAAAAAAAAAATTTATTTTTTCTTTCAAAAATTTTTTTGAAATTTTTTTTAAAATTTTTTTTGAAATTTTTTTTGAAATTTTTTTTTCTCAATTTTTTTTAAATTTTTTTTTCTTTCGTTTTTTTTAAATATTTTTCTTTGAAAATTTTATTTTTGTAAAATTTAATTTTGATAATTTTTTTTAAATTTTTTGATAATTATTTTTTTGAAATTTTTTTAAAATTTTTTTTTGAGAATCATTTTTTCGAAAAATTGTTTTCGAATTTTCTTTTTTGAATTTTTTTTTGATTTTTTTTTGAATTTTTTAAAAATTTTTTTTTTGAATTTTTTTATTTGAAAATTTTTTGATAATTTTTTTTTTATTTTTTTAAATTTTTTCTTTCAAAAATTATTTTGAATTTTTTTTTGAAATTTTTTTTAAATTCATTTTAAATTTTTTTAAAATTTTTTGAGATTTTTTTTTCAAGTTTTTTTGAAATTTTTTTTGAAAATTTTTTTTTGAAATTTTTTTTTTCGAATTTTTTTTTGTTTTGAAATTTTTTTTCTAAATTTTTTTTTAAATTTTTTGAAATTTTTTAAAAATTTTTTTCGATTTTTTTTTTGATATTTTTTTTTAATTTTTTTTTTTGGTTTTTTTTTGAAATTTTTTTTTTCTTTTTGAAATTTTTTTTAAAATTTTTTTTTTGAAAATTTTTTTTTTGAAATTTTTTTTTTTGATTTTTTTTAAATTTTTTTTAAATTTTTTTTCGAAATTTTTTTTAAATCTATTTTGAAACTTTTTTTTTTGAAAATTTTTTTTCTAAAATTTGTTTCTAATTTTTTTAATTTTTTTTCGAATTTTTTTTTCGAAAAATTTTCGTTTTGAATTTTTTTTTATTTTTTTTTGAAAATTTTTTTTCTAAATTTTTTTCCAATTTTTTTTAATTTTTTTTCGAATTTTTTTATGAAATTTTTTTTCGAGAAATTTTCGTTTTGAATTTTTTTAAAATTTTTTTTTGAAAATTTTTTTTCGAAAAATTTTCGTTTCGAAATATTTTTTCATTCTTCTCTTAAATTTTTTTTGGAGATTTTTTTTGAAATTTTTTTTAAATTTTTTTTTGAAATTTTTTTTTTTGAAATTTTTTTGATATTTTTTTTTGAGAATCATTTTTTCGAAAAATTGTTTTCGAATTTTCTTTTTTGAAATTTTTTTTGAAATTTTTTTTTTTATTTTTTGAAAATTTTTTGAAAATTATTTTTTTGAAATTTTTTTTCAAGTTTTTTTGAAATTTTTTTTGAAATTTTTTTTTTGAATTTTTTTATTTCGATTTTTTTTTGTTTCGAAATTTTTTTCTTTTGAAAATTTTTTTGACATTTTCTTAAAAATTTTTTTGAATTTTTTTTTTGAATTTTTTTCCGAAATTTTTTTTTTGAAAATTTTTTTGGAATTTTTTTTTTTTTTTTAATTTTTTGAAATTTTTTAAAAAAATTTTTCGAATTTTTTTTTGAATTTTTTTTTAAAATTTTTTTTTTGGAGTTTTTTTTGAAATTTTTTTTTTTATTTTTTTTTTGAAAATTTTTTTTTCGAAATTTTTTTTCGAAATTTTTTTTTTTTCGAATTTTTTTTTTGAAATTTTTCATTGAAAAATTTTCGTTTTGAAATTTTTTTTCGAAAAATTTTCATTTTGAATTTTTAAATTTTTTTTTTAATTTTTTTTCGAATTTTTTTTTTTAATTTTTTAAAAATTTTTTTTTTTGAAAATTTTTGTTTTGAAAATTTTTTTTTTTTAAATTTTTGTTTTGATTTTTTTTCTAGAATTTTTTTTCTATTTTTTTTCGATTTTTTTTAAAATTTATTTTGAAATTTTTTTTGAAACTTTTTTTTTTTAATTTTTTTTTCTATATTTTTTTTTCTAAATTTTTTTTCTAATTTTTTTTTATTTTTTTTTCGAATTTTTTTTTTGAATTTTTTTTTCTTTTTGAAATTTTTTTTAAAATTTTTTTTTTGAAATTTTTTTTTTTGAAATTTTTTTTAAATTTTTTTTTTGGAAATTTTTTTTTTGATTTTTTTTCTAGATTTTTATTTTTTTTTCGAAATTTTTTTAAAATTTATTTTGAAATTTTTTTTTAAACTTTTTTTTTTGAAAATATTTTTTTCTAAATTTTTTTTTAATTTTTTTAAAATTTTTTTTTCAATTTTTTGAAAATTTTTTGATAATTATTTTTTTGAAATTTTTTTTTTCAAGTTTCTTGAAATTTTTTTGAAAATTTTTTTTTTGAATTTTTTTTTTCGAATTTTTTTTTTTGAAAATTTTTTTGACGTTTTTTTTAAATTTTTTTTTAATTTTTTTTTTGAAATTTTTTCCGAAATTTCTTTTTTTGAAAATTTTTTTTTTGAATTTTTTTTGGATTTTTTTAAAAATTTTTTTTCATTTTTTGAAATTTTTTAAAAATTTTTTTCGATTTTTTTTTTGAAATTTTTTTCTAATTTTTTTTTTATTTTTTTTCAAATATTTTTCTGTGAAAATTTTTTTTTTGAAAAATTTTATTTTGAAATTTTTTTTTTTGAAAATTTTTTGATAATTTTTTTTTAATTTAAAAAAAAAAAAAATTTTATTTTTCTTTCAAAAATTTTTTTGAAATTTTTTTTAAAATTTTTTTTGAAATTTTTTTTTCTCAATTTTTTTTAAATTTTTTTTTCTTTCGTTTTTTTTAAATATTTTTCTTTGAAAATTTTATTTTTGTAAAATTTAATTTTGATAATTTTTTTAAAATTTTTTGATAATTATTTTTTTGAAATTTTTAAAAAATTTTTTTTTGAGAATCATTTTTTCGAAAAATTGTTTTCGAATTTTCTTTTTTGAATTTTTTTTTGATTTTTTTTTGAATTTTTTTGAAAATTTTTTTTTGAATTTTTTTATTTGAAAATTTTTTGATAATTTTTTTTGAATTTTTTTTTTATTTTTTTTAATTTTTTCTTTCAAAAATTTTTTTTGAATTTTTTTTTGAAATTTTTTTCAAATTTTTTGAAAATTTTTTGATAATTATTTTTTTGAGATTTTTTTTAAAGTTTTTTTGAAATTTTTTTTGAAAATTTTTTTTGAATTTTTTTTTTCGAATTTTTTTTTTGTTTCGAAATTTTTTTCTTTTGAAAATTTTTTTGACGTTTTTTTTTAATTTTTTTTGAATTTTTTTTTGAAATTTTTTTTCTAAATTTTTTTTTTAATTTTTTGAAATTTTTTAAAAAATTTTTTCGAATTTTTTTTTGAAATTTTTTTAAAAAATTTTTTTTTGGAGTTTTTTTTAGAAATTTTTTTTTTTGATTTTTTTTGAATTTTTTTTTTATTTTTTTTCGAAATTTTTTTAAAATCTATTTTGAAATTTTTTTTGAAAATTTTTTTTTCTAAAATTTGTTTCTAATTTTTTAAAAAAATTTTTCGAATTTTTTTTTGAAATTTTTTTAAAAAATTTTTTTTTGGAGTTTTTTTTAGAAATTTTTTTTTTTGATTTTTTTTGAATTTTTTTTTTATTTTTTTTCGAAATTTTTTTAAAATCTATTTTGAAATTTTTTTTGAAAATTTTTTTTTCTAAAATTTGTTTCTAATTTTTTTAATTTTTTTTCGAATTTTTTTTTCGAAAAATTTTCGTTTTGAATTTTTTTTTATTTTTTTTTGAAAATTTTTTTTCTAAATTTTTTTTCCAATTTTTTTTAATTTTTTTTCGAATTTTTTTTTGAAATTTTTTTTTTTTAAATTTTCGTTTTAAATTTTTTTAAATTTTTTTTTTGAAAATTTCTTTTCGAAAAATTTTCGTTTTGAAATTTTTTTTCATTCTTCTCTTAAATTTTTTTGGAGGTTTTTTTTGAAATTTTTTTAAAATTTTTTTTTGAAATTTTTTTTCTTGAAATTTTTTTGATATTTTTTTTTGAGAATAATTTTTTCGAAAAATTGTTTTCGAATTTTCTTTTTTGAAATTTTTTTTGAAATTTTTTTTTTTTATTTTTTGAAAATTTTTTGATAATTATTTTTTTGAAATTTTTTTTCAAGTTTTTTTGAAATTTTTTTTGAAATTTTTTTTTGAATTTTTTTTTTCGATTTTTTTTTGTTTCGAAATTTTTTTCTTTTGAAAATTTTTTTGACATTTTTTTAAAAATTTTTTTGAATTTTTTTTTTGAAATTTTTTTTTTGAAAATTTTTTTTTGAATTTTTTTTGGAATTTTTTTTTTTTATTTTTTGAAATTTTTTAAAAAATTTTTTCGAATTTTTTTTTGAAATTGTTTTTTTTGAAATTTTTTTTTTTCTTTTTGAAATTTTTTTTAAAATTTTTTTTTGAAAATTTTTTTTTCGAAATTTTTTTTCGAAATTTTTTTTTTTATTTTTTTTTATTTTTTTTCGAATTTTTTTTTGAAATTTTTTCCGAAATTTTTTTTTTGAAAATTTTTTTTTTGAATTTTTTTTGGAATATTTTTTAATTTTTTTTTTAATTTTTTGAAATTTTTTAAAAAATTTTTTCGAATTTTTTCTTGATATTTTTTTTAATATTTTTTTTGGAGTTTTTTTTGAAATTTTTTTTAACATTTTTTTTTTTGAAATTTTTTTTTTTGAAATTTTTTTAAAATTTTTTTAAATTTTTTTTTTTTTGAAATTTTTTTTTTGAAAATTTCTTTTTTGATTTTTTTTCTAGATTTGTTTTTATTTTTTTTTCGAAATTTTTTTAAAATTTATTTTGAAATTTTTTTTAAACTTTTTTTTTGAATTTTTTTTTTCTAAATCTTTTTTCTAATTTTTTTAAATTTTTTTTCGAATTTTTTTTATGAAATTTTTTTTCGAAAAATTTTTTTTCGAAATTTTTTTTTCAATTTTTTTTTATTTTTTTCAAATTTTTTTTTTGAAATTTTTCATTGAAAAATTTTCGTTTTGAAATTTTTTTTTGAAATTTTTTTCTAATTTTTTGTTTATTTCTTTTCAAATATTTTTCTGTGAAATTTTTTTTTTGAAAAATTTTATTTTGAAATTTTTTTTCGAAAAATTTTCATTTTGAATTTTTTTTTATTTATTTTTTTTCAAATTTTCTTTTTGATTTTTTAAATTTTTTTTCGAATTTTTTTTTAAAATTTTTTAAAAATTTTTTTTTTGAAAATTTTTTTTTTGAAAATTTTTTTTTTGAAAATTTTTTTTTTGAAATTTTTGTTTTGATTTTTTTTCTAGATTTTTTTTTTATTTTTTTTCGATTTTTTTAAAAATTTATTTTGAAATTTTTTTTGAAACTTTTTTTTTTAAATTTTTTTTTCTAAATTTTTTTTTCTAAATTTTTTTTCTAATTTTTTTTATTTTTTTTTTCGAATTTTTTTTTTGAATTTTTTTTTTCTTTTTGAAATTTTTTTTAAAATTTTTTTTTTGATTTTTTTTTTTTAAAATTTTTTTTTTAATTTTTTTTTTAAAAATTTTTCTTAAATATTTTTTTTTTGATTTTTTTTCTAGATTTGTTTTTATTTTTTTTTCGAAATTTTTTTAAAATTTATTTTGAAATTTTTTTTTAAACTTTTTTTTTTGAAAATTTTTTTTTCTAAATTTTTTTTCTAATTTTTTTTAATTTTTTTTCGATTTTTTTAAAAATTTATTTTGAAATTTTTTTTGAAACTTTTTTTTTGAATTTTTTTTTAATTTTTTCTTTCAAAAATTTTTTTGAAATTTTTTTTAAATTTTTTTTTAATTTTTTTTTCAATTTTTTGAAAATTTTTTGATAATTATTTTTTTGAAATTTTTTTTTTCAAGTTTTTTGAAATTTTTTTTGAAAATTTTTTTTTTGAATTTTTTTTTTTCAAATTTTTTTTTTTGAAAATTTTTTTGACGTTTTTTTTTTAATTTTTTTTGAATTCTTTTTTTGAATTTTTTTCCGAAATTTTTTTTTTGAAAATTTTTTTTTTGAATTTTTTTTGGATTTTTTTTAATTTTTTTTTTTATTTTTTGAAATTTTTTAAAAAATTTTTTTCGATTTTTTTTTTGAAATTTTTTTCTAATTTTTTTTTATTTTTTTTCAAATATTTTTCTGTGAAAATTTTTTTTTTGAAAAATTTTATTTTGAAATTTTTTTTTTTTGAATATTTTTTGATAATTTTTTTTTAATTTAAAAAAAAAAAATTCATTTTTTCTTTCAAAAAATTTTTGAAATTTTTTTTAAAATTTTTTTTTGAAATTTTTTTTGAAATTTTTTTTCTCAATTTTTTTAAAATTTTTTTTTTCTTTCGTTTTTTTTAAATATTTTTCTTTGAAAATTTTATTTTTGTGAAATTTAATTTTGATAATTTTTTTAAAATTTTTTGATAATTATTTTTTTGAAATTTTTTTAAAAATTTTTTTTTGAGAATCATTTTTTCGAAAAATTGTTTTCGAATTTTCTTTTTTGAATTTTTTTTATTTTTTTTTGAATTTTTTTGAAACATTTTTTTTGAATTTTTTTATTTGAAAATTTTTTGATAATTTTTTTTGAATTTTTTTTTTATTTTTTTTAATTTCTTCTTTCAAAAATTTTTCTGAATTTTTTTTCGAAATTTTTTTAAAATTTTTTTTAAATTTTTTGAAAATTTTTTGATAATTATTTTTTTGAGATTTTTTTTTAAAAGTTTTTTTGAAATTTTTTTTGAAAATCTTTTTTTGAATTTTTTTTTTCGAATTTTTTTTTGTATCGAAATTTTTTTCTTTTGAAAATTTTTTTGACGTTTTTTTTTAAATTTTTTTTAAATTTTTTTTTGAAATTTTTTTTCTAAATTTTTTTTTAAATTTTTTGAAATTTTTTAAAAAAATTTTTCGAATTTTTTTTTGATATTATTTTTAAAAATTTTTTTTTTGAGTTTTTTTTTGAAATTTTTTTTTTCTTTTTGAAATTTTTTTTTAAATTTTTTTTCTGAAAATTTTTTTTTTGATTTTTTTTTGAATTTTTTTTAAATTTTTTTTCGAAATTTTTTTAAAATCTATTTTGAAATTTTTTTTGAAACTTTTTTTTTTGAAAAATTTTCATTTTGAATTTTTTTTTATTTATTTTTTAAATTTTTTTTCGGAAGTTTTTTTTCAAATTTTCTTTTTGATTTTTTCAATTTTTTTTTTCAATTTTTTTTCGAATTTTTTTTTTTTATTTTTTAAAAATTTTTTTTTTGAAAATTTTTTTTTTGAAAATTTTTTTTTTGAAATTTTTTTTTTTGAAATTTTTGTTTTGATTTTTTTTCTAGAATTTTTTTTTTATTTTTTTTCGATTTTTTTTTAAATTTATTTTGAAATTTTTTTTGAAACTTTTTTTTTAAATTTTTTTTTCTAAATTTTTTTTTCTAAATTTTTTTTCTAATTTTTTTTATTTTTTTTTTCGAATTTTTTTTTTGAATTTTTTTTTTCTTTTTGAAATTTTTTTTTAAATTTTTTTTTTGAAATTTTTTTTTTTGAATTTTTTTTTAAATTTTTTTTTTGAAAATTTTTTTTTTGAAAATTTTTTTTTTGATTTTTTTTCTAGATTTGTTTTTATTTTTTTTTCGAAATTTTTTCAAAATTTATTTTTGAATTTTTTTTTGAATTTTTTTTTTTTTTTAATTTTTTGAAATTTTTTAAAAAAATTTTTCGAATTTTTTTTTGAAATTGTTTTTTGGAGTTTTTTTTGAAAATTTTTTTTTTCTTTTTAAAATTTTTTTTAAAATTTTTTTTTGAAAATTTTTTTTTCGAAATTTTTTTTCGAAATTTTTTTTTTTATTTTTTTTTATTTTTTTTCGAATTTTTTTTTGAAATTTTTTCCGAAATTTTTTTTTTGAAAATTTTTTTTTTGAATTTTTTTTGGAATATTTTTTAATTTTTTTTTTTTAATTTTTTGAAATTTTTTAAAAAATTTTTTCGAATTTTTTTTTGATATTTTTTTTAATATTTTTTTTGGAGTTTTTTTTGAAATTTTTTTTAACATTTTTTTTTTGAAATTTTTTTTTTTGAAATTTTTTTAAAATTTTTTTAAAATTTTTTTTTTTGAAATTTTTTTTTTGAAAATTTCTTTTTTGATTTTTTTTCTAGATTTGTTTTTATTTTTTTTTCGAAATTTTTTTAAAATTTATTTTGAAATTTTTTTTAAACTTTTTTTTTGAATTTTTTTTTTCTAAATTTTTTTTCTAATTTTTTTAAATTTTTTTTCGAATTTTTTTTATGAAATTTTTTTTCGAAAAATTTTTTTTCGAAATTTTATTTCGAAATTTTTTTTTCAATTTTTTTTTATTTTTTTCAAATTTTTTTTTTTGAAATTTTTCATTGAAAAATTTTCGTTTTGAAATTTTTTTTTGAAATTTTTTTCTAATTTTTTGTTTATTTCTTTTCAAATATTTTTCTGTGAAATTTTTTTTTTGAAAAATTTTATATTGAAATTTTTTTTCGAAAAATTTTCATTTTGAATTTTTTTTTATTTATTTTTTAATTTTTTTTTCGGAAGTTTTTTTTCAAATTTTCTTTTTGATTTTTTAAATTTTTTTTCGAATTTTTTTTTTAAATTTTTTAAAAATTTTTTTTTTTGAAAATTTTTTTTTTGAAAATTTTTTTTTTGAAAATTTTTTTTTTGAAATTTTTGTTTTGATTTTTTTTCTAGATTTTTTTTTTATTTTTTTTCGATTTTTTTAAAAATTTATTTTGAAATTTTTTTTGAAACTTTTTTTTTTACATTTTTTTTTCTAAATTTTTTTTTCTAAATTTTTTTTCTAATTTTTTTTATTTTTTTTTTCGAATTTTTTTTTTGAATTTTTTTTTTTTTTTTGAAATTTCTTTTGAAATTTTTTTTTTTGAAATTTTTTTTTTTAAATTTTTTTTTTAATTTTTTTTTTAATTTTTCTTGAAAATTTTTTTTTTGATTTTTTTTCTAGATTTGTTTTTATTTTTTTTTCGAAATTTTTTTAAAATTTATTTTGAAATTTTTTTTTAAACTTTTTTTTTTGAAAATTTTTTTTTCTAAATTTTTTTTCTAATTTTTTTTAATTTTTTTTCGATTTTTTTAAAAATTTATTTTGAAATTTTTTTTGAAACTTTTTTTTTGAATTTTTTTTTTTATTTTTTCTTTCAAAAATTTTTTTGAAATTTTTTTAAAATTTTTTTTAAATTTTTTTTTCAATTTTTTGAAAATTTTTTGATAATTATTTTTTTGAAATTTTTTTTTTTCAAGTTTTTTGAAATTTTTTTTGAAAATTTTATTTTTGAATTTTTTTTTTCAAATTTTTTTTTTTGAAAATTTTTTTGACGTTTTTTTTAAATTTTTGTTGAATTCTTTTTTTGAATTTTTTTCCGAAATTTTTTTTTTGAAAATTTTTTTTTTGAATTTTTTTTGGATTTTTTTTAATTTTTTTTTTTTATTTTTTGAAATTTTTTAAAAAATTTTTTTCGATTTTTTTTTTTAAATTTTTTTTAAATTTTTTTTTATTTTTTTTCAAATATTTTTCTGTGAAAATTTTTTTTTTGAAAAATTTTATTTTGAAATTTTTTTTTTTTGAAAATTTTTTGATAATTTTTTTTTAATTTAAAAAAAAAAAAAATTCATTTTTTCTTTCAAAAAATTTTTGAAATTTTTTTTAAAATTTTTTTTTGAAATTTTTTTTGAAATTTTTTTTCTCAATTTTTTTTAAATTTTTTTTTTCTTTCGTTTTTTTTAAATATTTTTCTTTGAAAATTTTATTTTTGTGAAATTTAATTTTGATAATTTTTTTAAAATTTTTTGATAATTATTTATTTGAAATTTTTTTTAAAATTTTTTTTTGAGAATCATTTTTTCGAAAAATTGTTTTCGAATTTTCTTTTTTGAATTTTTTTTGATTTTTTTTTGAATTTTTTTGAAACATTTTTTTTGAATTTTTTTATTTGAAAATTTTTTGATAATTTTTTTTGAATTTTTTTTTTATTTTTTTTAATTTCTTCTTTCAAAAATTTTTCTGAATTTTTTTTCGAAATTTTTTTAAAATTTTTTTTAAATTTTTTGAAAATTTTTTGATAATAATTTTTTTGAGATTTTTTTTTAAAAGTTTTTTTGAAATTTTTTTTGAAAATCTTTTTTTGAATTTTTTTTTTCGAATTTTTTTTTGTAACGAAATTTTTTTCTTTTGAAAATTTTTTTGACGTTTTTTTTAAATTTTTTTTAAATTTTTTTTTGAAATTTTTTTTCTAAATTTTTTTTTAAATTTTTTGAAATTTTTTAAAAAAATTTTTCGAATTTTTTTTTGATATTATTTTTAAAAATTTTTTTTTGGAGTTTTTTTTTGAAATTTTTTTTTTTCTTTTTGAAATTTTTTTTTAAATTTTTTTTCTGAAAATTTTTTTTTTGATTTTTTTTTGAATTTTTTTTAAATTTTTTTTCGAAATTTTTTTTTAATCTATTTTGAAATTTTTTTTGAAACTTTTTTTTTTGAAAAATTTTCATTTTGAATTTTTTTTTTATTTATTTTTTAATTTTTTTTTTCAAATTTTCTTTTTGATTTTTTTAATTTTTTTTTTCAATTTTTTTTCGAATTTTTTTTTTAAATTTTTTTTTAATTTTTTTTTTGAAAATTTTTTTTTTGAAATTTTTTTTTTTGAAATTTTTGTTTTGATTTTTTTTCTAGAATTTTTTTAAAATTTTTTTTCGATTTTTTTAAAAATTTATTTTGAAATTTTTTTTGAAACTTTTTTTTTAAATTTTTTTTTCTAAATTTTTTTTTCTAAATTTTTTTTCTAATTTTTTTTATTTTTTTTTTCGAATTTTTTTTTTGAATTTTTTCTTTCTTTTTGAAATTTTTTTTTAAATTTTTTTTTTGAAATTTTTTTTTTTGAATTTTTTTTTAAATTTTTTTTTTGAAAATTTTTTTTTTGAAAATTTTTTTTTTGATTTTTTTTCTAGATTTGTTTTTATTTTTTTTTCGAAATTTTTTCAAAATTTATTTTGAAATTTTTTTTTAAACTTTTTTTTTGAAAATTTTTTTTTCTAAATTTTTTTTCTAATTTTTTTTAATTTTTTTTCGATTTTTTTTAAAATTTATTTTGAAATTTTTTTTGAAACTTTTTTTTTTTAATTTTTTTAAAATTTTTTCTTTCAAAAATTTTTTTGAAATTTTTTTTTTCAAGTTTTTTGAAATTTTTTTTGAAAATTTTTTTTTAAATTTTTTTTTTCGAATTTTTTTGACGTTTTTTTTAAATTTTTTTGAATTCTTTTTTTGAAATTTTTTCCGAAATTTTTTTTTTTTGAAAATTTTTTTTTTGAATTTTTTTGGATTTTTTTTTATTTTTTTTTTATTTTTTGAAATTTTTTAAAAATTTTTTTCGATTTTTTTTTTGAAATTTTTTTCTAATTTTTTTTTATTTTTTTTCAAATATTTTTCTGTGAAAATTTTTTTTTTGAAAAATTTTATTTTGAAATTTTTTTTTTTGAAAATTTTTTGATAATTTTTTTTAAATTTTTTTAAAAAAAATTTTATTTTTTCTTTCAAAAATTTTTTTGAAATTTTTTTTAAAATTTTTTTTGAAATTTTTTTCTAATTTTTTTTTATTTTTTTTTCAAATATTTTTCTGTGAAAATTTTTTTTTTGAAAAATTTTATTTTGAAAATTTTTTGATAATTTTTTTTAAATTTTTTTTTAAAAAAAATTTTATTTTTTCTTTCAAAAATTTTTTTGAAATTTTTTTTAAAATTTTTTTTGAAATTTTTTTTCTTGAAATTTTTTTGATATTTTTTTTTGAGAATCATTTTTTCGAAAAATTGTTTTCGAATTTTCTTTTTTGAAATTTTTTTGAAATTTTTTTTTTAATTTTTTGAAAATTTTTTGATAATTATTTTTTTGAAATTTTTTTTCAAGTTTTTTTGAAATTTTTTTTGAAAATTTTTTTTGAATTTTTTTTTTCGATTTTTTTTTGTTTCGAAATTTTTTTCTTTTGAAAATTTTTTTGACATTTTTTTAAAAATTTTTTTGAATTTTTTTTTTGAAATTTTTTTTTTGAAAATGTTTTTTTGAATTTTTTTTTGAATTTTTTTTTTTTTTTTATTTTTTGAAATTTTTTAAAAAATTTTTTCGAATTTTTTTTTGAAATTGTTTTTTGGAGTTTTTTTTGAAAATTTCTTTTTTCTTTTTAAAATTTTTTTTTAAATTTTTTTTTGAAAATTTTTTTTTCGAAATTTTTTTTCGAAATTTTTTTTTTATTTTTTTTTATTTTTTTTGAATTTTTTTTTGAAATTTTTTCCGAAATTTTTTTTTTGAAAATTTTTTTTTTGAATTTTTTTTGGAATATTTTTTAATTTTTTTTAAAATTTTTTGAAATTTTTTAAAAAATTTTTTCGAATTTTTTTTTGATATTTTTTTTAATATTTTTTTTGGAGTTTTTTTTGAAATTTTTTTTAACATTTTTTTTTTGAAATTTTTTTTTTTGAAATTTTTTCAAAATTTTTTTAAAATTTTTTTTTTTGAAATTTTTTTTTTGAAAATTTCTTTTTTGATTTTTTTTCTAGATTTGTTTTTATTTTTTATTTCGAAATTTTTTTAAAATTTATTTTGAAATTTTTTTTAAACTTTTTTTTTGAATTTTTTTTTTCTAAATTTTTTTTCTAATTTTTTTAAATTTTTTTTCGAATTTTTTTTATGAAATTTTTTTTCGAAAAATTTTTTTTCGAAATTTTATTTCGAAATTTTTTTTTCAATTTTTTTTTATTTTTTTCAAATTTTTTTTTTTGAAATTTTTCATTGAAAAATTTTCGTTTTGAAATTTTTTTTTGAAATTTTTTTCTAATTTTTTGTTTATTTCTTTTCAAATATTTTTCTGTGAAATTTTTTTTTTGAAAAATTTTATATTGAAATTTTTTTTCGAAAAATTTTCATTTTGAATTTTTTTTTATTTATTTTTTAATTTTTTTTTCGGAAGTTTTTTTTCAAATTTTCTTTTTGATTTTTAAAATTTTTTTTCGATTTTTTTTTTTTAATTTTTTAAAAATTTTTTTTTTGAAAATTTTTTTTTTGAAAATTTTTTCTAATTTTTTTTTATTTTTTTTCAAATATTTTTCTGTGAAAATTTTTTTTTTGAAAAATTTTATTTTGAAATTTTTTTTTTTGAAAATTTTTTGATAATTTTTTTTAAATTTTTTTTAAAAAAAATTTTTATTTTTTCTTTCAAAAATTTTTTTGAATTTTTTTTTTAAATTTTTTTTGAAACTTTTTTCTAATTTTTTTTAATTTTTTTTCAAATATTTTTCTGTGAAAATTTTTTTTTTGAAAAATTTTATTTTGAAATTTTTTTTTTTGAAAATTTTTTGATAATTTTTTTTAAATTTTTTTTTAAAAAAATTTTATTTTTTCTTTCAAAAATTTTTTTGAAATTTTTTTTAAAATTTTTTTTGAAATTTTTTTTGAAATTTTTTTTTCTCAATTTTTTTTAAATTTTTTTTTTCTTTCGTTTTTTTAAAATATTTTTCTTTGAAAATTTTATTTTTGTAAAAGTTAATTTTGATAATTTTTTTAAAATTTTTTGATAATTATTTTTTTGAAATTTTTTAAAAAATTTTTTTTGAGAATCATTTTTTCGAAAAATTGTTTTCGAATTTTCTTTTTTGAATTTTTTTTGATTTTTTTTTGAATTTTTTTGAAAATTTTTTTTTGAATTTTTTTATTTGAAAATTTTTTGATAATTTTTTTTGAATTTTTTTTTATTTATTTTAATTTTTTCTTTCAAAAATTTTTTTGAATTTTTTTTCGAAATTTTTTTAAAATTTTTTTTTAATTTTTTGAAAATTTTTTGATAATTATTTTTTTGAAATTTTTTTTGGAAATTTTTTTTTGAATTTTTTTTTTCGAATTTTTTTTTGTTTCGAAATTTTTTTCTTTTGAAAATTTTTTTGACGTTTTTTTTTAATTTTTTTTAAATTTTTTTTTGAAATTTTTTTTCTAAATTTTTTTTTTAATTTTTTGAAATTTTTTAAAAAATTTTTTCGAATTTTTTTTGATATTATTTTTAAAAATTTTTTTTTGGAGTTTTTTTTTGAAAATTTTTTTTTTCTTTTTGAAATTTTTTTTTTAATATTTTTTTTGAAAATTTTTTTTTTTTTAAATTTTTTTTTGATTTTTTTTGAATTTTTTTCTAATTTTTTTTTCGAAATTTTTTTAAAATCTATTTTGAAATTTTTTTTTTCTAAAATTTGTTTCTAATTTTTTAAATTTTTTTTCGAATTTTTTTTCGAAAAATTTTCATTTTGAATTTTTTTTATTTTTTTTTGAAAATTTTTTTTTCTAAATTTTTTTTCCAATTTTTTTTAATTTTTTTGAATATTTTTTTTTGAAATTTTTTTTCGAAAAATTTTCGTTTTGAATTTTTTTAAAATTTTTTTTTGAAAATTTCTTTTCGAAAAATTTTCGTTTTGAATTTTTTTTTCATTCTTCTCTTAAATTTTTTTTGGAGGTTTTTTTTGAAATTTTTTTAAAAATTTTTTTTGAAATTTTTTTTCTTGAAATTTTTTTGATATTTTTTTTTGAGAATCATTTTTTCGAAAAATTGTTTTCGAATTTTCTTTTTTGAAATTTTTTTGAATTTTTTTTTTTAATTTTTTGAAAATTTTTTGATAATTATTTTTTTGAAATTTTTTTTCAAGTTTTTTTGAAATTTTTTTTGAAAATTTTTTTTGAATTTTTTTTTTCGATTTTTTTTTGTTTCGAAATTTTTTTCTTTTGAAAATTTTTTTGACATTTTTTTAAAAATTTTTTTGAATTTTTTTTTTGAAATTTTTTTTTTGAAAATTTTTTTTTGAATTTTTTTTTGAATTTTTTTTTTTTTAATTTTTTGAAATTTTTTAAAAAAATTTTTCGAATTTTTTTTTGAAATTGTTTTTTGGAGTTTTTTTTTGAAATTTTTTTTGAAAATTTTTTTTTGAAATTTTTTTTTTCGAATTTTTTTTTGTTTTGAAATTTTTTTTCTAAATTTTTTTTTAAATTTTTTGAAATTTTTCAAAAATTTTTTTCGAATTTTTTTTTGATATTTTTTTTTAATTTTTTTTTTTGGTTTTTTTTTGAAATTTTTTTTTTCTTTTTGAAATTTTTTTTAAAATTTTTTTTTTGAAAATTTTTTTTTTGAATTTTTTTTTTTTGATTTTTTTTAAATTTTTTTTAAATTTTTTTCGAAATTTTTTTTAAATCTATTTTGAAACTTTTTTTTTTGAAAATTTTTTTTCTAAAATTTGTTTCTAATTTTTTTAATTTTTTTTCGAATTTTTTTTTCGAAAAATTTTCGTTTTGAATTTTTTTTTATTTTTTTTTGAAAATTTTTTTTCTAAATTTTTTTCCAATTTTTTTTAATTTTTTTTCGAATTTTTTTATGAAATTTTTTTTCGAGAAATTTTCGTTTTGAATTTTTTTAAAATTTTTTTTTGAAAATTTTTTTTCGAAAAATTTTCGTTTCGAAATTTTTTTTGGAGATTTTTTTTGAAATTTTTTTTAAATTTTTTTTTGAAATTTTTTTTTTTGAAATTTTTTTGATATTTTTTTTTGAGAATCATTTTTTCGAAAAATTGTTTTCGAATTTTCTTTTTTGAAATTTTTTTTGAAATTTTTTTTTTTATTTTTTGAAAATTTTTTGAAAATTATTTTTTTGAAATTTTTTTTCAAGTTTTTTTGAATTTTTTTTTGAAATTTTTTTTTTGAATTTTTTTATTTCGATTTTTTTTTTGTTTCGAAATTTTTTTCTTTTGAAAATTTTTTTGACATTTTCTTAAAAATTTTTTTGAATTTTTTTTTTGAATTTTTTTCCGAAATTTTTTTTTTTGAAAATTTTTTTGGAATTTTTTTTTTTTTTTTTTAATTTTTTGAAATTTTTTAAAAAAATTTTTCGAATTTTTTTTTGAATTTTTTTTTAAAATTTTTTTTTTGGAGTTTTTTTTGAAATTTTTTTTTTTTATTTTTTTTTTGAAAATTTTTTTTTCGAAATTTTTTTTCGAAATTTTTTTTTTTTCGAATTTTTTTTTTGAAATTTTTCATTGAAAAATTTTCGTTTTGAAATTTTTTTTCGAAAAATTTTCATTTTGAATTTTTAAATTTTTTTTTTAATTTTTTTTCGAATTTTTTTTTTTAATTTTTTAAAAATTTTTTTTTTGAAAATTTTTGTTTTGAAAATTTTTTTTTTTTAAATTTTTGTTTTGATTTTTTTTCTAGAATTTTTTTTCTATTTTTTTTCGATTTTTTTTAAAATTTATTTTGAAATTTTTTTTGAAACTTTTTTTTTTTAATTTTTTTTTCTAAATTTTTTTTTCTAAATTTTTTTTCTAATTTTTTTTTATTTTTTTTTCGAATTTTTTTTTTGAATTTTTTTTTCTTTTTGAAATTTTTTTTAAAATTTTTTTTTTGAAATTTTTTTTTTTGAAATTTTTTTTAAATTTTTTTTTTGAAAATTTTTTTTTTGATTTTTTTTCTAGATTTTTATTTTTTTTTCGAAATTTTTTTAAAATTTATTTTGAAATTTTTTTTTAAACTTTTTTTTTTGAAAATATTTTTTTCTAAATTTTTTTTTAATTTTTTTAAAATTTTTTTTTCAATTTTTTGAAAATTTTTTGATAATTATTTTTTTGAAATTTTTTTTTTCAAGTTTCTTGAAATTTTTTTGAAAATTTTTTTTTTGAATTTTTTTTTTCGAATTTTTTTTTTTTGAAAATTTTTTTGACGTTTTTTTTAAATTTTTTTTTAATTTTTTTTTTGAAATTTTTTCCGAAATTTCTTTTTTTGAAAATTTTTTTTTTGAATTTTTTTTGGATTTTTTTAAAAATTTTTTTTCATTTTTTGAAATTTTTTAAAAATTTTTTTCGATTTTTTTTTTGAAATTTTTTTCTAATTTTTTTTTTATTTTTTTTCAAATATTTTTCTGTGAAAATTTTTTTTTTGAAAAATTTTATTTTGAAATTTTTTTTTTTGAAAATTTTTTGATAATTTTTTTTTAATTTAAAAAAAAAAAAAATTTATTTTTTCTTTCAAAAATTTTTTTGAAATTTTTTTTAAAATTTTTTTTGAAATTTTTTTTTCTCAATTTTTTTTAAATTTTTTTTTCTTTCGTTTTTTTTAAATATTTTTCTTTGAAAATTTTATTTTTGTAAAATTTAATTTTGATAATTTTTTTAAAATTTTTTGATAATTATTTTTTTGAAATTTTTAAAAAATTTTTTTTTGAGAATCATTTTTTCGAAAAATTGTTTTCGAATTTTCTTTTTTGAATTTTTTTTTGATTTTTTTTTGAATTTTTTTGAAAATTTTTTTTTGAATTTTTTTATTTGAAAATTTTTTGATAATTTTTTTTGAATTTTTTTTTTATTTTTTTAAATTTTTTCTTTCAAAAATTTTTTTTGAATTTTTTTTTGAAATTTTTTTCAAATTTTTTGAAAATTTTTTGATAATTATTTTTTTGAGATTTTTTTTTAAGTTTTTTTGAAATTTTTTTTGAAAATTTTTTTTGAATTTTTTTTTTCGAATTTTTTTTTTGTTTCGAAATTTTTTTCTTTTGAAAATTTTTTTGACGTTTTTTTTAAATTTTTTTTGAATTTTTTTTTGAAATTTTTTTTCTAAATTTTTTTTTTAATTTTTTGAAATTTTTTAAAAAATTTTTTCGAATTTTTTTTTGAAATTTTTTAAAAAAATTTTTTTTTGGAGTTTTTTTTAGAAATTTTTTTTTTTGATTTTTTTTGAATTTTTTTTTTATTTTTTTTCGAAATTTTTTTAAAATCTATTTTGAAATTTTTTTTGAAAATTTTTTTTTCTAAAATTTGTTTCTAATTTTTTAAAAAAAATTTTCGAATTTTTTTTTGAAATTTTTTTAAAAAATTTTTTTTTGGAGTTTTTTTTAGAAATTTTTTTTTTTGATTTTTTTTGAATTTTTTTTTTATTTTTTTTCGAAATGTTTTTAAAATCTATTTTGAAATTTTTTTTGAAAATTTTTTTTTCTAAAATTTGTTTCTAATTTTTTTAATTTTTTTTCGAATTTTTTTTTCGAAAAATTTTCGTTTTGAATTTTTTTTAATTTTTTTTTGAAAATTTTTTTTCTAAATTTTTTTTCCAATTTTTTTAAATTTTTTTTCGAATTTTTTTTTGAAATTTTTTTTTTTTAAATTTTCGTTTTAAATTTTTTTAAATTTTTTTTTTGAAAATTTCTTTTCGAAAAATTTTCGTTTTGAAATTTTTTTTCATTCTTCTCTTAAATTTTTTTGGAGGTTTTTTTTGAAATTTTTTTAAAATTTTTTTTTGAAATTTTTTTTCTTGAAATTTTTTTGATATTTTTTTTTGAGAATAATTTTTTCGAAAAATTGTTTTCGAATTTTCTTTTTTGAAATTTTTTTTGAAATTTTTTTTTTTATTTTTTGAAAATTTTTTGATAATTATTTTTTTGAAATTTTTTTTCAAGTTTTTTTGAAATTTTTTTTGAAATTTTTTTTTGAATTTTTTTTTTCGATTTTTTTTTTGTTTCGAAATTTTTTTCTTTTGAAAATTTTTTTGACATTTTTTTAAAAATTTTTTTGAATTTTTTTTTTGAAATTTTTTTTTTGAAAATTTTTTTTTGAATTTTTTTTGGAATTTTTTTTTTTTAATTTTTTGAAATTTTTTAAAAAATTTTTTCGAATTTTTTTTTGAAATTGTTTTTTTTGAAATTTTTTTTTTTCTTTTTGAAATTTTTTTTAAAATTTTTTTTTGAAAATTTTTTTTTCGAAATTTTTTTTCGAAATTTTTTTTTTTATTTTTTTTTATTTTTTTTCGAATTTTTTTTGAAATTTTTTCCGAAATTTTTTTTTTGAAAATTTTTTTTTTGAATTTTTTTTGGAATATTTTTTAATTTTTTTTTTAATTTTTTGAAATTTTTTAAAAAATTTTTTCGAATTTTTTCTTGATATTTTTTTTAATATTTTTTTTGGAGTTTTTTTTGAAATTTTTTTTAACATTTTTTTTTTGAAATTTTTTTTTTTGAAATTTTTTTAAAATTTTTTTAAAATTTTTTTTTTTTGAAATTTTTTTTTTGAAAATTTCTTTTTTGATTTTTTTTCTAGATTTGTTTTTATTTTTTTTTCGAAATTTTTTTAAAATTTATTTTGAAATTTTTTTTAAACTTTTTTTTTGAATTTTTTTTTTCTAAATCTTTTTTCTAATTTTTTTAAATTTTTTTTCGAATTTTTTTTATGAAATTTTTTTTCGAAAAATTTTTTTTCGAAATTTTTTTTTCAATTTTTTTTTATTTTTTTCAAATTTTTTTTTTGAAATTTTTCATTGAAAAATTTTCGTTTTGAAATTTTTTTTTGAAATTTTTTTCTAATTTTTTGTTTATTTCTTTTCAAATATTTTTCTGTGAAATTTTTTTTTTGAAAAATTTTATTTTGAAATTTTTTTTCGAAAAATTTTCATTTTGAATTTTTTTTTATTTATTTTTTTCAAATTTTCTTTTTGATTTTTTAAATTTTTTTTCGAATTTTTTTTTAAAATTTTTTAAAAATTTTTTTTTTGAAAATTTTTTTTTTGAAAATTTTTTTTTTGAAAATTTTTTTTTTGAAATTTTTGTTTTGATTTTTTTTCTAGATTTTTTTTTTATTTTTTTTCGATTTTTTTAAAAATTTATTTTGAAATTTTTTTTGAAACTTTTTTTTTTAAATTTTTTTTTCTAAATTTTTTTTTCTAAATTTTTTTTCTAATTTTTTTTATTTTTTTTTTCGAATTTTTTTTTTGAATTTTTTTTTTCTTTTTGAAATTTTTTTTAAAATTTTTTTTTTGATTTTTTTTTTTTTAATTTTTTTTTTAATTTTTTTTTTTTTAATTTTTCTTAAATATTTTTTTTTTGATTTTTTTTCTAGATTTGTTTTTATTTTTTTTTCGAAATTTTTTTAAAATTTATTTTGAAATTTTTTTTTAAACTTTTTTTTTTGAAAATTTTTTTTTCTAAATTTTTTTTCTAATTTTTTTTAATTTTTTTTCGATTTTTTAAAAAATTTATTTTGAAATTTTTTTTGAAACTTTTTTTTTGAATTTTTTTTTAATTTTTTCTTTCAAAAATTTTTTTGAAATTTTTTTAAAATTTTTTTTAAATTTTTTTTTCAATTTTTTGAAAATTTTTTGATAATTATTTTTTTGAAATTTTTTTTTTCAAGTTTTTTGAAATTTTTTTTGAAAATTTTTTTTTTGAATTTTTTTTTTTCAAATTTTTTTTTTTGAAAATTTTTTTGACGTTTTTTTTTTAATTTTTTTTGAATTCTTTTTTTGAATTTTTTTCCGAAATTTTTTTTTTGAAAATTTTTTTTTTGAATTTTTTTTGGATTTTTTTTAATTTTTTTTTTTATTTTTTGAAACTTTTTAAAAAATTTTTTTCGATTTTTTTTTGAAATTTTTTTCTAATTTTTTTTTATTTTTTTTCAAATATTTTTCTGTGAAAATTTTTTTTTTGAAAAATTTTATTTTGAAATTTTTTTTTTTTGAATATTTTTTGATAATTTTTTTTTAATTTAAAAAAAAAAAATTCATTTTTTCTTTCAAAAAATTTTTGAAATTTTTTTTAAAATTTTTTTTTGAAATTTTTTTTGAAATTTTTTTTCTCAATTTTTTTTAAATTTTTTTTTTCTTTCGTTTTTTTTAAATATTTT
Organism: Chrysolina oricalcia; assembly: GCA_944452925.2. Classification (NCBI taxonomy): domain Eukaryota; kingdom Metazoa; phylum Arthropoda; class Insecta; order Coleoptera; family Chrysomelidae; genus Chrysolina; species Chrysolina oricalcia. The sequence continues at coordinate 30,421,387 of OX101824.2, forward strand.
TCTTTGAAAATTTTATTTTTGTGAAATTTAATTTTGATAATTTTTTTAAAATTTTTTGATAATTATTTTTTTGAAATTTCTTTTGAAATTTTTTTTTTTGAAATTTTTTTTTTTAAATTTTTTTTTTAATTTTTTTTTTTAATTTTTCTTGAAAATTTTTTTTTTGATTTTTTTTCTAGATTTGTTTTTATTTTTTTTTCGAAATTTTTTTAAAATTTATTTTGAAATTTTTTTTTAAACTTTTTTTTTTGAAAATTTTTTTTTCTAAATTTTTTTTCTAATTTTTTTTAATTTTTTTTCGATTTTTTTAAAAATTTATTTTGAAATTTTTTTTGAAACTTTTTTTTTGAATTTTTTTTTTATTTTTTCTTTCAAAAATTTTTTTGAAATTTTTTTAAAATTTTTTTTAAATTTTTTTTTCAATTTTTTGAAAATTTTTTGATAATTATTTTTTTGAAATTTTTTTTTTCAAGTTTTTTGAAATTTTTTTTGAAAATTTTATTTTTGAATTTTTTTTTTTCAAATTTTTTTTTTTGAAAATTTTTTTGACGTTTTTTTTAAATTTTTGTTGAATTCTTTTTTTGAATTTTTTTCCGAAATTTTTTTTTTGAAAATTTTTTTTTTGAATTTTTTTTGGATTTTTTTTAATTTTTTTTTTTTATTTTTTGAAATTTTTTAAAAAATTTTTTTCGATTTTTTTTTTTTAATTTTTTTTAAATTTTTTTTTATTTTTTTTCAAATATTTTTCTGTGAAAATTTTTTTTTTGAAAAATTTTATTTTGAAATTTTTTTTTTTTGAAAATTTTTTGATAATTTTTTTTTAATTTAAAAAAAAAAAATTCATTTTTTCTTTCAAAAAATTTTTTTTCTCAATTTTTTTTAAATTTTTTTTTTCTTTCGTTTTTTTTAAATATTTTTCTTTGAAAATTTTATTTTTGTGAAATTTAATTTTGATAATTTTTTTAAAATTTTTTGATAATTATTTTTTTGAAATTTTTTTAAAAATTTTTTTTTGAGAATCATTTTTTCGAAAAATTGTTTTCGAATTTTCTTTTTTGAATTTTTTTTGATTTTTTTTTGAATTTTTTTGAAACATTTTTTTTGAATTTTTTTATTTGAAAATTTTTTGATAATTTTTTTTGAATTTTTTTTTTATTTTTTTTAATTTCTTCTTTCAAAAATTTTTCTGAATTTTTTTTCGAAATTTTTTTAAAATTTTTTTTAAATTTTTTGAAAATTTTTTGATAATAATTTTTTTGAGATTTTTTTTTAAAAGTTTTTTTGAAATTTTTTTTGAAAATCTTTTTTTGAATTTTTTTTTTCGAATTTTTTTTTGTAACGAAATTTTTTTCTTTTGAAAATTTTTTTGACGTTTTTTTTAAATTTTTTTTAAATTTTTTTTTGAAATTTTTTTTCTAAATTTTTTTTTAAATTTTTTGAAATTTTTTAAAAAAATTTTTCGAATTATTTTTTGATATTATTTTTAAAAATTTTTTTTTGGAGTTTTTTTTTGAAATTTTTTTTTTTCTTTTTGAAATTTTTTTTTAAATTTTTTTTCTGAAAATTTTTTTTTTGATTTTTTTTTGAATTTTTTTTAAATTTTTTTTCGAAATTTTTTTTTAATCTATTTTGAAATTTTTTTTGAAACTTTTTTTTTTGAAAAATTTTCATTTTGAATTTTTTTTTATTTATTTTTTAATTTTTTTTTTCAAATTTTCTTTTTGATTTTTTTAATTTTTTTTTTCAATTTTTTTTCGAATTTTTTTTTTTAATTTTTTTTTAATTTTTTTTTTGAAAATTTTTTTTTTGAAATTTTTTTTTTTGAAATTTTTGTTTTGATTTTTTTTCTAGAATTTTTTTAAAATTTTTTTTCGATTTTTTTTAAAATTTATTTTGAAATTTTTTTTGAAACTTTTTTTTTAAATTTTTTTTTCTAAATTTTTTTTTCTAAATTTTTTTTCTAATTTTTTTTATTTTTTTTTTCGAATTTTTTTTTTGAATTTTTTCTTTCTTTTTGAAATTTTTTTTTAAATTTTTTTTTTGAAATTTTTTTTTTTGAATTTTTTTTAAATTTTTTTTTTGAAAATTTTTTTTTTGAAAATTTTTTTTTTGATTTTTTTTCTAGATTTGTTTTTATTTTTTTTTCGAAATTTTTTCAAAATTTATTTTGAAATTTTTTTTTAAACTTTTTTTTTGAAAATTTTTTTTTCTAAATTTTTTTTCTAATTTTTTTTAATTTTTTTTCGATTTTTTTTAAAATTTATTTTGAAATTTTTTTTGAAACTTTTTTTTTTTAATTTTTTTAAAATTTTTTCTTTCAAAAATTTTTTTGAAATTTTTTTTTTCAAGTTTTTTGAAATTTTTTTTGAAAATTTTTTTTTTAATTTTTTTTTTCGAATTTTTTTGACGTTTTTTTTAAATTTTTTTGAATTCTTTTTTTAAATTTTTTCCGTAATTTTTTTTTTTTGAAAATTTTTTTTTTGAATTTTTTTTGGATTTTTTTTTATTTTTTTTTTATTTTTTGAAATTTTTTAAAAATTTTTTTCGATTTTTTTTTTGAAATTTTTTTCTAATTTTTTTTTATTTTTTTTCAAATATTTTTCTGTGAAAATTTTTTTTTTGAAAAATTTTATTTTGAAATTTTTTTTTTTGAAAATTTTTTGATAATTTTTTTTAAATTTTTTTAAAAAAAATTTTATTTTTTCTTTCAAAAATTTTTTTGAAATTTTTTTTAAAATTTTTTTTGAAATTTTTTTCTAATTTTTTTTTATTTTTTTTTCAAATATTTTTCTGTGAAAATTTTTTTTTTGAAAAATTTTATTTTGAAATTTTTTTTTTTGAAAATTTTTTGATAATTTTTTTTAATTTTTTTTTTAAAAAAAATTTTATTTTTTCTTTCAAAAATTTTTTTGAAATTTTTTTTAAAATTTTTTTTGAAATTTTTTTTCTTGAAATTTTTTTGATATTTTTTTTTGAGAATCATTTTTTCGAAAAATTGTTTTCGAATTTTCTTTTTTGAAATTTTTTTGAAATTTTTTTTTTAATTTTTTGAAAATTTTTTGATAATTATTTTTTTGAAATTTTTTTTCAAGTTTTTTTGAAATTTTTTTTGAAATTTTTTTTTGAATTTTTTTTTTCGATTTTTTTTTGTTTCGAAATTTTTTTTTTTTGAAAATTTTTTTGACATTTTTTTAAAAATTTTTTTGAATTTTTTTTTTGAAATTTTTTTTTTGAAAATGTTTTTTTGAATTTTTTTTTGAATTTTTTTTTTTTTTTTAATTTTTTGAAATTTTTTAAAAAATTTTTTCGAATTTTTTTTTGAAATTGTTTTTTGGAGTTTTTTTTGAAAATTTCTTTTTTCTTTTTAAAATTTTTTTTTAAATTTTTTTTTGAAAATTTTTTTTTCGAAATTTTTTTTCGAAATTTTTTTTTTATTTTTTTTTATTTTTTTTGAATTTTTTTTTGAAATTTTTTCCGAAATTTTTTTTTTGAAAATTTTTTTTTTGAATTTTTTTTGGAATATTTTTTAATTTTTTTTTAAATTTTTTGAAATTTTTTAAAAAATTTTTTCGAATTTTTTTTTGATATTTTTTTTAATATTTTTTTTGGAGTTTTTTTTGAAATTTTTTTTAACATTTTTTTTTGAAATTTTTTTTTTTGAAATTTTTTTAAAATTTTTTTAAAATTTTTTTTTTTTGAAATTTTTTTTTTGAAAATTTCTTTTTTGATTTTTTTTCTAGATTTGTTTTTATTTTTTTTTCGAAATTTTTTTAAAATTTATTTTGAAATTTTTTTTAAACTTTTTTTTTGAATTTTTTTTTTCTAAATTTTTTTTCTAATTTTTTTAAATATTTTTTCGAATTTTTTTTATGAAATTTTTTTTCGAAAAATTTTTTTTCGAAATTTTATTTCGAAATTTTTTTTTCAATTTTTTTTTATTTTTTTCAAATTTTTTTTTTTGAAATTTTTCATTGAAAAATTTTCGTTTTGAAATTTTTTTTTGAAATTTTTTTCTAATTTTTTGTTTATTTCTTTTCAAATATTTTTCTGTGAAATTTTTTTTTTGAAAAATTTTATATTGAAATTTTTTTTCGAAAAATTTTCATTTTGAATTTTTTTTTATTTATTTTTTAATTTTTTTTTCGGAAGTTTTTTTTCAAATTTTCTTTTTGATTTTTAAAATTTTTTTTCGATTTTTTTTTTTAAATTTTTTAAAAATTTTTTTTTTGAAAATTTTTTTTTTGAAAATTTTTTCTAATTTTTTTTTATTTTTTTTCAAATATTTTTCTGTGAAAATTTTTTTTTTGAAAAATTTTATTTTGAAATTTTTTTTTTTGAAAATTTTTTGATAATTTTTTTTAAATTTTTTTTAAAAAAAATTTTTATTTTTTCTTTCAAAAATTTTTTTGAATTTTTTTTTAAAATTTTTTTTGAAACTTTTTTCTAATTTTTTTAAATTTTTTTTCAAATATTTTTCTGTGAAAATTTTTTTTTTGAAAAATTTTATTTTGAAATTTTTTTTTTTGAAAATTTTTTGATAATTTTTTTTAAATTTTTTTTTTTAAAAATTTTATTTTTTCTTTCAAAAATTTTTTTGAAATTTTTTTTAAAATTTTTTTTGAAATTTTTTTTGAAATTTTTTTTTCTCAATTTTTTTTAAATTTTTTTTTTCTTTCGTTTTTTTTAAATATTTTTCTTTGAAAATTTTATTTTTGTAAAAGTTAATTTTGATAATTTTTTTAAAATTTTTTGATAATTATTTTTTTGAAATTTTTTAAAAAATTTTTTTTGAGAATCATTTTTTCGAAAAATTGTTTTCGAATTTTCTTTTTTGAATTTTTTTTGATTTTTTTTTGAATTTTTTTGAAAATTTTTTTTTGAATTTTTTTATTTGAAAATTTTTTGATAATTTTTTTTGAATTTTTTTTTATTTATTTTAATTTTTTCTTTCAAAAATTTTTTTGAATTTTTTTTCGAAATTTTTTTAAATTTTTTTTTTAATTTTTTGAAAATTTTTTGATAATTATTTTTTTGAAATTTTTTTTGGAAATTTTTTTTTGAATTTTTTTTTTCGAATTTTTTTTTTGTTTCGAAATTTTTTTCTTTTGAAAATTTTTTTGACGTTTTTTTTTAATTTTTTTTAAATTTTTTTTTGAAATTTTTTTTCTAAATTTTTTTTTTAATTTTTTGAAATTTTTTAAAAAATTTTTTCGAATTTTTTTTTGATATTATTTTTAAAAATTTTTTTTTGGAGTTTTTTTTTGAAAATTTTTTTTTTCTTTTTGAAATTTTTTTTTTAATATTTTTTTTGAAAATTTTTTTTTTTTTAAATTTTTTTTTGATTTTTTTTGAATTTTTTTCTAATTTTTTTTTCGAAATTTTTTTAAAATCTATTTTGAAATTTTTTTTTCTAAAATTTGTTTCTAATTTTTTAAATTTTTTTTCGAATTTTTTTTCGAAAAATTTTCATTTTGAATTTTTTTTATTTTTTTTTGAAAATTTTTTTTTCTAAATTTTTTTTCCAATTTTTTTTAATTTTTTTGAATATTTTTTTTTGAAATTTTTTTTCGAAAAATTTTCGTTTTGAATTTTTTTAAAATTTTTTTTTGAAAATTTCTTTTCGAAAAATTTTCTTTTTGAATTTTTTTTTCATTCTTCTCTTAAATTTTTTTTGGAGATTTTTTTTGAAATTTTTTTAAAAATTTTTTGTGAAATTTTTTTTCTTGAAATTTTTTTGATATTTTTTTTTGAGAATCATTTTTTCGAAAAATTGTTTTCGAATTTTCTTTTTTGAAATTTTTTTGAAATTTTTTTTTAAATTTTTTGAAAATTTTCTGATAATTGTTTTTTTGAAATTTTTTTTGAAAATTTTTTTTGAATTTTTTTTTTCGATTTTTTTTTGTTTCGAAATTTTTTTCTTTTGAAAATTTTTTTGACATTTTTTTAAAAATTTTTTTGAATTTTTTTTTTGAAATTTTTTTTTTGAAAATTTTTTTTTGAATTTTTTTTTGAATTTTTTTTTTTTTTAATTTTTTGAAATTTTTTAAAAAAATTTTTCGAATTTTTTTTTGAAATTGTTTTTTGGAGTTTTTTTTTGAAATTTTTTTTGAAAATTTTTTTTTGAAATTTTTTTTTTCGAATTTTTTTTTGTTTTGAAATTTTTTTTCTAAATTTTTTTTTAAATTTTTTGAAATTTTTTAAAAATTTTTTTCGAATTTTTTTTTGATATTTTTTTTTAATTTTTTTTTTTGGTTTTTTTTTGAAATTTTTTTTTTCTTTTTGAAATTTTTTTTAAAATTTTTTTTTTGAAAATTTTTTTTTTGAAATTTTTTTTTTTGATTTTTTTTAAATTTTTTTAAAATTTTTTTTCGAAATTTTTTTAAAATCTATTTTGAAACTTTTTTTTTTGAAAATTTTTTTTCTAAAATTTGTTTCTAATTTTTTTAATTTTTTTTCGAATTTTTTTTTCGAAAAATTTTCGTTTTGAATTTTTTTTTATTTTTTTTTGAAAATTTTTTTTCTAAATTTTTTTCCAATTTTTTTTAATTTTTTTTCGAATTTTTTTATGAAATTTTTTTTCGAGAAATTTTCGTTTTGAATTTTTTTAAAATTTTTTTTTGAAAATTTTTTTTCGAAAAATTTTCGTTTCGAAATATTTTTTCATTCTTCTCTTAAATTTTTTTTGGAGATTTTTTTTGAAATTTTTTTTAAATTTTTTTTTGAAATTTTTTTTTTTGAAATTTTTTTGATATTTTTTTTTGAGAATCATTTTTTCGAAAAATTGTTTTCGAATTTTCTTTTTTGAAATTTTTTTTGAAATTTTTTTTTTTATTTTTTGAAAATTTTTTGAAAATTATTTTTTTGAAATTTTTTTTCAAGTTTTTTTGAAATTTTTTTTGAAATTTTTTTTTTGAATTTTTTTATTTCGATTTTTTTTTTGTTTCGAAATTTTTTTCTTTTGAAAATTTTTTTGACATTTTCTTAAAAATTTTTTTGAATTTTTTTTTTGAATTTTTTTCCGAAATTTTTTTTTTGAAAATTTTTTTGGAATTTTTTTTTTTTTTTTAATTTTTTGAAATTTTTTAAAAAAATTTTTCGAATTTTTTTTTGAATTTTTTTTTAAAATTTTTTTTTTGGAGTTTTTTTTGAAATTTTTTTTTTTTATTTTTTTTTTGAAAATTTTTTTTTCGAAATTTTTTTTCGAAATTTTTTTTTTTTCGAATTTTTTTTTTGAAATTTTTCATTGAAAAATTTTCGTTTTGAAATTTTTTTTCGAAAAATTTTCATTTTGAATTTTTAAATTTTTTTTTTAATTTTTTTTCGAATTTTTTTTTTTAATTTTTAAAAAATTTTTTTTTTGAAAATTTTTGTTTTGAAAATTTTTTTTTTTTAAATTTTTGTTTTGATTTTTTTTCTAGAATTTTTTTTCTATTTTTTTTCGATTTTTTTTAAAATTTATTTTGAAATTTTTTTTGAAACTTTTTTTTTTTAATTTTTTTTTCTATATTTTTTTTTCTAAATTTTTTTTCTAATTTTTTTTTATTTTTTTTTCGAATTTTTTTTTTGAATTTTTTTTTCTTTTTGAAATTTTTTTTAAAATTTTTTTTTTGAAATTTTTTTTTTTGAAATTTTTTTTAAATTTTTTTTTTGAAAATTTTTTTTTTGATTTTTTTTCTAGATTTTTATTTTTTTTTCGAAATTTTTTTAAAATTTATTTTGAAATTTTTTTTTAAACTTTTTTTTTTGAAAATATTTTTTTCTAAATTTTTTTTTAATTTTTTTAAAATTTTTTTTTCAATTTTTTGAAAATTTTTTGATAATTATTTTTTTGAAATTTTTTTTTTCAAGTTTCTTGAAATTTTTTTGAAAATTTTTTTTTTTAATTTTTTTTTTCGAATTTTTTTTTTTTGAAAATTTTTTTGACGTTTTTTTTAAATTTTTTTTTAATTTTTTTTTTGAAATTTTTTCCGAAATTTCTTTTTTTGAAAATTTTTTTTTTGAATTTTTTTTGGATTTTTTTAAAAATTTTTTTTCATTTTTTGAAATTTTTTAAAAATTTTTTTCGATTTTTTTTTTGAAATTTTTTTCTAATTTTTTTTTTATTTTTTTTCAAATATTTTTCTGTGAAAATTTTTTTTTTGAAAAATTTTATTTTGAAATTTTTTTTTTTGAAAATTTTTTGATAATTTTTTTTTAATTTAAAAAAAAAAAAAAATTTTATTTTTTCTTTCAAAAATTTTTTTGAAATTTTTTTTAAAATTTTTTTTGAAATTTTTTTTTCTCAATTTTTTTTAAATTTTTTTTTTCTTTCGTTTTTTTTAAATATTTTTCTTTGAAAATTTTATTTTTGTAAAATTTAATTTTGATAATTTTTTTAAAATTTTTTGATAATTATTTTTTTGAAATTTTTAAAAAATTTTTTTTTGAGAATCATTTTTTCGAAAAATTGTTTTCGAATTTTCTTTTTTGAATTTTTTTTTGATTTTTTTTTGAATTTTTTTGAAAATTTTTTTTTGAATTTTTTTATTTGAAAATTTTTTGATAATTTTTTTTGAATTTTTTTTTTATTTTTTTTAATTTTTTCTTTCAAAAATTTTTTTTGAATTTTTTTTTGAAATTTTTTTCAAATTTTTTGAAAATTTTTTGATAATTATTTTTTTGAGATTTTTTTTTAAGTTTTTTTGAAATTTTTTTTGAAAATTTTTTTTGAATTTTTTTTTTCGAATTTTTTTTTTGTTTCGAAATTTTTTTCTTTTGAAAATTTTTTTGACGTTTTTTTTAAATTTTTTTTGAATTTTTTTTTGAAATTTTTTTTCTAAATTTTTTTTTTAATTTTTTGAAATTTTTTAAAAAATTTTTTCGAATTTTTTTTTGAAATTTTTTTAAAAAATTTTTTTTTGGAGTTTTTTTTAGAAATTTTTTTTTTTGATTTTTTTTGAATTTTTTTTTTATTTTTTTTCGAAATTTTTTTAAAATCTATTTTGAAATTTTTTTTGAAAATTTTTTTTTCTAAAATTTGTTTCTAATTTTTTAAAAAAATTTTTCGAATTTTTTTTTGAAATTTTTTTAAAAAATTTTTTTTTGGAGTTTTTTTTAGAAATTTTTTTTTTTGATTTTTTTTTGAATTTTTTTTTTATTTTTTTTCGAAATTTTTTTAAAATCTATTTTGAAATTTTTTTTGAAAATTTTTTTTTCTAAAATTTGTTTCTAATTTTTTTAATTTTTTTTCGAATTTTTTTTTCGAAAAATTTTCGTTTTGAATTTTTTTTTATTTTTTTTTGAAAATTTTTTTTCTAAATTTTTTTTCCAATTTTTTTTAATTTTTTTTCGAATTTTTTTTTGAAATTTTTTTTTTTAAATTTTCGTTTTAAATTTTTTTAAATTTTTTTTTTGAAAATTTCTTTTCGAAAAATTTTCGTTTTGAAATTTTTTTTCATTCTTCTCTTAAATTTTTTTGGAGGTTTTTTTTGAAATTTTTTTAAAATTTTTTTTTGAAATTTTTTTTCTTGAAATTTTTTTGATATTTTTTTTTGAGAATAATTTTTTCGAAAAATTGTTTTCGAATTTTCTTTTTTGAAATTTTTTTTGAAATTTTTTTTTTTATTTTTTGAAAATTTTTTGATAATTATTTTTTTGAAATTTTTTTTCAAGTTTTTTTGAAATTTTTTTTGAAATTTTTTTTTGAATTTTTTTTTTCGATTTTTTTTTTGTTTCGAAATTTTTTTCTTTTGAAAATTTTTTTGACATTTTTTTAAAAATTTTTTTGAATTTTTTTTTTGAAAATTTTTTTTTGAAAATTTTTTTTTGAATTTTTTTTGGAATTTTTTTTTTTTAATTTTTTGAAATTTTTTAAAAAATTTTTTCGAATTTTTTTTTGAAATTGTTTTTTTTGAAATTTTTTTTTTTCTTTTTGAAATTTTTTTTAAAATTTTTTTTTGAAAATTTTTTTTTCGAAATTTTTTTTCGAAATTTTTTTTTTTATTTTTTTTTATTTTTTTTCGAATTTTTTTTTGAAATTTTTTCCGAAATTTTTTTTTTGAAAATTTTTTTTTTGAATTTTTTTTGGAATATTTTTTAATTTTTTTTTTAATTTTTTGAAATTTTTTAAAAAATTTTTTCGAATTTTTTCTTGATATTTTTTTTAATATTTTTTTTGGAGTTTTTTTTGAAATTTTTTTTAACATTTTTTTTTTTGAAATTTTTTTTTTTGAAATTTTTTAAAAATTTTTTTAAAATTTTTTTTTTTTGAAATTTTTTTTTTGAAAATTTCTTTTTTGATTTTTTTTCTAGATTTGTTTTTATTTTTTTTTCGAAATTTTTTTAAAATTTATTTTGAAATTTTTTTTAAACTTTTTTTTTGAATTTTTTTTTTCTAAATCTTTTTTCTAATTTTTTTAAATTTTTTTTCGAATTTTTTTTATGAAATTTTTTTTCGAAAAATTTTTTTTCGAAATTTTTTTTTCAATTTTTTTTTATTTTTTTCAAATTTTTTTTTTGAAATTTTTCATTGAAAAATTTTCGTTTTGAAATTTTTTTTTGAAATTTTTTTCTAATTTTTTGTTTATTTCTTTTCAAATATTTTTCTGTGAAATTTTTTTTTTGAAAAATTTTATTTTGAAATTTTTTTTCGAAAAATTTTCATTTTGAATTTTTTTTTATTTATTTTTTTTCAAATTTTCTTTTTGATTTTTTAAATTTTTTTTCGAATTTTTTTTTAAAATTTTTTAAAAATTTTTTTTTTGAAAATTTTTTTTTTGAAAATTTTTTTTTTGAAAATTTTTTTTTTGAAATTTTTGTTTTGATTTTTTTTCTAGATTTTTTTTTTATTTTTTTTCGATTTTTTTAAAAATTTATTTTGAAATTTTTTTTGAAACTTTTTTTTTTAAATTTTTTTTTCTAAATTTTTTTTTCTAAATTTTTTTTCTAATTTTTTTTATTTTTTTTTTCGAATTTTTTTTTTGAATTTTTTTTTTCTTTTTGAAATTTTTTTTAAAATTTTTTTTTTGATTTTTTTTTTTTTAAATTTTTTTTTTAATTTTTTTTTTAAAAATTTTTCTTAAATATTTTTTTTTTGATTTTTTTTCTAGATTTGTTTTTATTTTTTTTTCGAAATTTTTTTAAAATTTATTTTGAAATTTTTTTTTAAACTTTTTTTTTTGAAAATTTTTTTTTCTAAATTTTTTTTCTAATTTTTTTTAATTTTTTTTCGATTTTTTTAAAAATTTATTTTGAAATTTTTTTTGAAACTTTTTTTTTGAATTTTTTTTTAATTTTTTCTTTCAAAAATTTTTTTGAAATTTTTTTTTAATTTTTTTTAAATTTATTTTTCAATTTTTTGAAAATTTTTTGATAATTATTTTTTTGAAATTTTTTTTTTCAAGTTTTTTGAAATTTTTTTTGAAAATTTTTTTTTTGAATTTTTTTTTTGAAAATTTTTTTGACGTTTTTTTTTTAATTTTTTTTGAATTCTTTTTTTGAATTTTTTTCCGAAATTTTTTTTTTGAAAATTTTTTTTTTGAATTTTTTTTGGATTTTTTTTAATTTTTTTTTTATTTTTTGAAATTTTTTAAAAAATTTTTTTCGATTTTTTTTTGAAATTTTTTTCTAATTTTTTTTTATTTTTTTTCAAATATTTTTCTGTGAAAATTTTTTTTTTGAAATTTTTTTTTTTGAAATTTTTGTTTTGATTTTTTTTCTAGAATTTTTTTAAAATTTTTTTTCGATTTTTTTTAAAATTTATTTTGAAATTTTTTTTGAAACTTTTTTTTTAAATTTTTTTTTCTAAATTTTTTTTTCTAAATTTTTTTTCTAATTTTTTTTATTTTTTTTTTCGAATTTTTTTTTTGAATTTTTTCTTTCTTTTTGAAATTTTTTTTTAAATTTTTTTTTTGAAATTTTTTTTTTTGAATTTTTTTTTAAATTTTTTTTTTGAAAATTTTTTTTTTGAAAATTTTTTTTTTGATTTTTTTTCTAGATTTGTTTTTATTTTTTTTTCGAAATTTTTTCAAAATTTATTTTGAAATTTTTTTTTAAACTTTTTTTTTGAAAATTTTTTTTTCTAAATTTTTTTTCTAATTTTTTTTAATTTTTTTTCGATTTTTTTTAAAATTTATTTTGAAATTTTTTTTGAAACTTTTTTTTTTTTATTTTTTTAAAATTTTTTCTTTCAAAAATTTTTTTGAAATTTTTTTTTTCAAGTTTTTTGAAATTTTTTTTGAAAATTTTTTTTTTAATTTTTTTTTTCGAATTTTTTTGACGTTTTTTTTAAATTTTTTTGAATTCTTTTTTTAAATTTTTTCCGTAATTTTTTTTTTTTGAAAATTTTTTTTTTGAATTTTTTTTGGATTTTTTTTTATTTTTTTTTTATTTTTTGAAATTTTTTAAAAATTTTTTTCGATTTTTTTTTTGAAATTTTTTTCTAATTTTTTTTTATTTTTTTTCAAATATTTTTCTGTGAAAATTTTTTTTTTGAAAAATTTTATTTTGAAATTTTTTTTTTTGAAAATTTTTTGATAATTTTTTTTAAATTTTTTTAAAAAAAATTTTATTTTTTCTTTCAAAAATTTTTTTGAAATTTTTTTTAAAATTTTTTTTGAAATTTTTTTCTAATTTTTTTTTATTTTTTTTTCAAATATTTTTCTGTGAAAATTTTTTTTTTGAAAAATTTTATTTTGAAATTTTTTTTTTTGAAAATTTTTTGATAATTTTTTTTAATTTTTTTTTTAAAAAAAATTTTATTTTTTCTTTCAAAAATTTTTTTGAAATTTTTTTTAAAATTTTTTTTGAAATTTTTTTTCTTGAAATTTTTTTGATATTTTTTTTTGAGAATCATTTTTTCGAAAAATTGTTTTCGAATTTTCTTTTTTGAAATTTTTTTGAAATTTTTTTTTTAATTTTTTGAAAATTTTTTGATAATTATTTTTTTGAAATTTTTTTTCAAGTTTTTTTGAAATTTTTTTTGAAATTTTTTTTTGAATTTTTTTTTTCGATTTTTTTTTGTTTCGAAATTTTTTTTTTTTGAAAATTTTTTTGACATTTTTTTAAAAATTTTTTTGAATTTTTTTTTTGAAATTTTTTTTTTGAAAATGTTTTTTTGAATTTTTTTTTGAATTTTTTTTTTTTTTTTAATTTTTTGAAATTTTTTAAAAAATTTTTTCGAATTTTTTTTTGAAATTGTTTTTTGGAGTTTTTTTTGAAAATTTCTTTTTTCTTTTTAAAATTTTTTTTTAAATTTTTTTTTGAAAATTTTTTTTTCGAAATTTTTTTTCGAAATTTTTTTTTTATTTTTTTTTATTTTTTTTGAATTTTTTTTTGAAATTTTTTCCGAAATTTTTTTTTTGAAAATTTTTTTTTTGAATTTTTTTTGGAATATTTTTTAATTTTTTTTTAAATTTTTTGAAATTTTTTAAAAAATTTTTTCGAATTTTTTTTTGATATTTTTTTTAATATTTTTTTTGGAGTTTTTTTTGAAATTTTTTTTAACATTTTTTTTTGAAATTTTTTTTTTTGAAATTTTTTTAAAATTTTTTTAAAATTTTTTTTTTTTGAAATTTTTTTTTTGAAAATTTCTTTTTTGATTTTTTTTCTAGATTTGTTTTTATTTTTTTTTCGAAATTTTTTTAAAATTTATTTTGAAATTTTTTTTAAACTTTTTTTTTGAATTTTTTTTTTCTAAATTTTTTTTCTAATTTTTTTAAATATTTTTTCGAATTTTTTTTATGAAATTTTTTTTCGAAAAATTTTTTTTCGAAATTTTATTTCGAAATTTTTTTTTCAATTTTTTTTTATTTTTTTCAAATTTTTTTTTTTGAAATTTTTCATTGAAAAATTTTCGTTTTGAAATTTTTTTTTGAAATTTTTTTCTAATTTTTTGTTTATTTCTTTTCAAATATTTTTCTGTGAAATTTTTTTTTTGAAAAATTTTATATTGAAATTTTTTTTCGAAAAATTTTCATTTTGAATTTTTTTTTATTTATTTTTTAATTTTTTTTTCGGAAGTTTTTTTTCAAATTTTCTTTTTGATTTTTAAAATTTTTTTTCGATTTTTTTTTTTAAATTTTTTAAAAATTTTTTTTTTGAAAATTTTTTTTTTGAAAATTTTTTCTAATTTTTTTTTATTTTTTTTCAAATATTTTTCTGTGAAAATTTTTTTTTTGAAAAATTTTATTTTGAAATTTTTTTTTTTGAAAATTTTTTGATAATTTTTTTTAAATTTTTTTTAAAAAAAATTTTTATTTTTTCTTTCAAAAATTTTTTTGAATTTTTTTTTAAAATTTTTTTTGAAACTTTTTTCTAATTTTTTTTAATTTTTTTTCAAATATTTTTCTGTGAAAATTTTTTTTTTGAAAAATTTTATTTTGAAATTTTTTTTTTTGAAAATTTTTTGATAATTTTTTTTAAATTTTTTTTTTTAAAAATTTTATTTTTTCTTTCAAAAATTTTTTTGAAATTTTTTTTAAAATTTTTTTTGAAATTTTTTTTGAAATTTTTTTTTCTCAATTTTTTTTAAATTTTTTTTTTCTTTCGTTTTTTTTAAATATTTTTCTTTGAAAATTTTATTTTTGTAAAAGTTAATTTTGATAATTTTTTTAAAATTTTTTGATAATTATTTTTTTGAAATTTTTTAAAAAATTTTTTTTGAGAATCATTTTTTCGAAAAATTGTTTTCGAATTTTCTTTTTTGAATTTTTTTTGATTTTTTTTTGAATTTTTTTGAAAATTTTTTTTTGAATTTTTTTATTTGAAAATTTTTTGATAATTTTTTTTGAATTTTTTTTTATTTATTTTAATTTTTTCTTTCAAAAATTTTTTTGAATTTTTTTTCGAAATTTTTTTAAATTTTTTTTTTAATTTTTTGAAAATTTTTTGATAATTATTTTTTTGAAATTTTTTTTGGAAATTTTTTTTTGAATTTTTTTTTTCGAATTTTTTTTTTGTTTCGAAATTTTTTTCTTTTGAAAATTTTTTTGACGTTTTTTTTTAATTTTTTTTAAATTTTTTTTTGAAATTTTTTTTCTAAATTTTTTTTTTAATTTTTTGAAATTTTTTAAAAAATTTTTTCGAATTTTTTTTTGATATTATTTTTAAAAATTTTTTTTTGGAGTTTTTTTTTGAAAATTTTTTTTTTCTTTTTGAAATTTTTTTTTTAATATTTTTTTTGAAAATTTTTTTTTTTTTAAATTTTTTTTTGATTTTTTTTGAATTTTTTTCTAATTTTTTTTTCGAAATTTTTTTAAAATCTATTTTGAAATTTTTTTTTCTAAAATTTGTTTCTAATTTTTTAAATTTTTTTTCGAATTTTTTTTCGAAAAATTTTCATTTTGAATTTTTTTTATTTTTTTTTGAAAATTTTTTTTTCTAAATTTTTTTTCCAATTTTTTTTAATTTTTTTGAATATTTTTTTTTGAAATTTTTTTTCGAAAAATTTTCGTTTTGAATTTTTTTAAAATTTTTTTTTGAAAATTTCTTTTCGAAAAATTTTCTTTTTGAATTTTTTTTTCATTCTTCTCTTAAATTTTTTTTGGAGATTTTTTTTGAAATTTTTTTAAAAATTTTTTGTGAAATTTTTTTTCTTGAAATTTTTTTGATATTTTTTTTTGAGAATCATTTTTTCGAAAAATTGTTTTCGAATTTTCTTTTTTGAAATTTTTTTGAAATTTTTTTTTAAATTTTTTGAAAATTTTCTGATAATTGTTTTTTTGAAATTTTTTTTGAAAATTTTTTTTGAATTTTTTTTTTCGATTTTTTTTTGTTTCGAAATTTTTTTCTTTTGAAAATTTTTTTGACATTTTTTTAAAAATTTTTTTGAATTTTTTTTTTGAAATTTTTTTTTTGAAAATTTTTTTTTGAATTTTTTTTTGAATTTTTTTTTTTTTTAATTTTTTGAAATTTTTTAAAAAAATTTTTCGAATTTTTTTTTGAAATTGTTTTTTGGAGTTTTTTTTTGAAATTTTTTTTGAAAATTTTTTTTTGAAATTTTTTTTTTCGAATTTTTTTTTGTTTTGAAATTTTTTTTCTAAATTTTTTTTTAAATTTTTTGAAATTTTTTAAAAATTTTTTTCGAATTTTTTTTTGATATTTTTTTTTAATTTTTTTTTTTGGTTTTTTTTTGAAATTTTTTTTTTCTTTTTGAAATTTTTTTTAAAATTTTTTTTTTGAAAATTTTTTTTTTGAAATTTTTTTTTTTGATTTTTTTTAAATTTTTTTTAAATTTTTTTTCGAAATTTTTTTAAAATCTATTTTGAAACTTTTTTTTTTGAAAATTTTTTTTCTAAAATTTGTTTCTAATTTTTTTAATTTTTTTTCGAATTTTTTTTTCGAAAAATTTTCGTTTTGAATTTTTTTTTATTTTTTTTTGAAAATTTTTTTTCTAAATTTTTTTCCAATTTTTTTTAATTTTTTTTCGAATTTTTTTATGAAATTTTTTTTCGAGAAATTTTCGTTTTGAATTTTTTTAAAATTTTTTTTTGAAAATTTTTTTTCGAAAAATTTTCGTTTCGAAATATTTTTTCATTCTTCTCTTAAATTTTTTTTGGAGATTTTTTTTGAAATTTTTTTTAAATTTTTTTTTGAAATTTTTTTTTTTGAAATTTTTTTGATATTTTTTTTTGAGAATCATTTTTTCGAAAAATTGTTTTCGAATTTTCTTTTTTGAAATTTTTTTTGAAATTTTTTTTTTTATTTTTTGAAAATTTTTTGAAAATTATTTTTTTGAAATTTTTTTTCAAGTTTTTTTGAAATTTTTTTTGAAATTTTTTTTTTGAATTTTTTTATTTCGATTTTTTTTTTGTTTCGAAATTTTTTTCTTTTGAAAATTTTTTTGACATTTTCTTAAAAATTTTTTTGAATTTTTTTTTTGAATTTTTTTCCGAAATTTTTTTTTTGAAAATTTTTTTGGAATTTTTTTTTTTTTTTTAATTTTTTGAAATTTTTTAAAAAAATTTTTCGAATTTTTTTTTGAATTTTTTTTTAAAATTTTTTTTTTGGAGTTTTTTTTGAAATTTTTTTTTTTTATTTTTTTTTTGAAAATTTTTTTTTCGAAATTTTTTTTCGAAATTTTTTTTTTTTCGAATTTTTTTTTTGAAATTTTTCATTGAAAAATTTTCGTTTTGAAATTTTTTTTCGAAAAATTTTCATTTTGAATTTTTAAATTTTTTTTTTAATTTTTTTTCGAATTTTTTTTTTTAATTTTTAAAAAATTTTTTTTTTGAAAATTTTTGTTTTGAAAATTTTTTTTTTTTAAATTTTTGTTTTGATTTTTTTTCTAGAATTTTTTTTCTATTTTTTTTCGATTTTTTTTAAAATTTATTTTGAAATTTTTTTTGAAACTTTTTTTTTTTAATTTTTTTTTCTATATTTTTTTTTCTAAATTTTTTTTCTAATTTTTTTTTATTTTTTTTTCGAATTTTTTTTTTGAATTTTTTTTTCTTTTTGAAATTTTTTTTAAAATTTTTTTTTTGAAATTTTTTTTTTTGAAATTTTTTTTAAATTTTTTTTTTGAAAATTTTTTTTTTGATTTTTTTTCTAGATTTTTATTTTTTTTTCGAAATTTTTTTAAAATTTATTTTGAAATTTTTTTTTAAACTTTTTTTTTTGAAAATATTTTTTTCTAAATTTTTTTTTAATTTTTTTAAAATTTTTTTTTCAATTTTTTGAAAATTTTTTGATAATTATTTTTTTGAAATTTTTTTTTTCAAGTTTCTTGAAATTTTTTTGAAAATTTTTTTTTTTAATTTTTTTTTTCGAATTTTTTTTTTTTGAAAATTTTTTTGACGTTTTTTTTAAATTTTTTTTTAATTTTTTTTTTGAAATTTTTTCCGAAATTTCTTTTTTTGAAAATTTTTTTTTTGAATTTTTTTTGGATTTTTTTAAAAATTTTTTTTCATTTTTTGAAATTTTTTAAAAATTTTTTTCGATTTTTTTTTTGAAATTTTTTTCTAATTTTTTTTTTATTTTTTTTCAAATATTTTTCTGTGAAAATTTTTTTTTTGAAAAATTTTATTTTGAAATTTTTTTTTTTGAAAATTTTTTGATAATTTTTTTTTAATTTAAAAAAAAAAAAAAATTTTATTTTTTCTTTCAAAAATTTTTTTGAAATTTTTTTTAAAATTTTTTTTGAAATTTTTTTTTCTCAATTTTTTTTAAATTTTTTTTTTCTTTCGTTTTTTTTAAATATTTTTCTTTGAAAATTTTATTTTTGTAAAATTTAATTTTGATAATTTTTTTAAAATTTTTTGATAATTATTTTTTTGAAATTTTTAAAAAATTTTTTTTTGAGAATCATTTTTTCGAAAAATTGTTTTCGAATTTTCTTTTTTGAATTTTTTTTTGATTTTTTTTTGAATTTTTTTGAAAATTTTTTTTTGAATTTTTTTATTTGAAAATTTTTTGATAATTTTTTTTGAATTTTTTTTTTATTTTTTTAAATTTTTTCTTTCAAAAATTTTTTTTGAATTTTTTTTTGAAATTTTTTTCAAATTTTTTGAAAATTTTTTGATAATTATTTTTTTGAGATTTTTTTTTAAGTTTTTTTGAAATTTTTTTTGAAAATTTTTTTTGAATTTTTTTTTTCGAATTTTTTTTTTGTTTCGAAATTTTTTTCTTTTGAAAATTTTTTTGACGTTTTTTTTAAATTTTTTTTGAATTTTTTTTTGAAATTTTTTTTCTAAATTTTTTTTTTAATTTTTTGAAATTTTTTAAAAAATTTTTTCGAATTTTTTTTTGAAATTTTTTTAAAAAATTTTTTTTTGGAGTTTTTTTTAGAAATTTTTTTTTTTGATTTTTTTTGAATTTTTTTTTTATTTTTTTTCGAAATTTTTTTAAAATCTATTTTGAAATTTTTTTTGAAAATTTTTTTTTCTAAAATTTGTTTCTAATTTTTTAAAAAAATTTTTCGAATTTTTTTTTGAAATTTTTTTAAAAAATTTTTTTTTGGAGTTTTTTTTAGAAATTTTTTTTTTTGATTTTTTTTTGAATTTTTTTTTTATTTTTTTTCGAAATTTTTTTAAAATCTATTTTGAAATTTTTTTTGAAAATTTTTTTTTCTAAAATTTGTTTCTAATTTTTTTAATTTTTTTTCGAATTTTTTTTTCGAAAAATTTTCGTTTTGAATTTTTTTTTATTTTTTTTTGAAAATTTTTTTTCTAAATTTTTTTTCCAATTTTTTTTAATTTTTTTTCGAATTTTTTTTTGAAATTTTTTTTTTTAAATTTTCGTTTTAAATTTTTTTAAATTTTTTTTTTGAAAATTTCTTTTCGAAAAATTTTCGTTTTGAAATTTTTTTTCATTCTTCTCTTAAATTTTTTTGGAGGTTTTTTTTGAAATTTTTTTAAAATTTTTTTTTGAAATTTTTTTTCTTGAAATTTTTTTGATATTTTTTTTTGAGAATAATTTTTTCGAAAAATTGTTTTCGAATTTTCTTTTTTGAAATTTTTTTTGAAATTTTTTTTTTTATTTTTTGAAAATTTTTTGATAATTATTTTTTTGAAATTTTTTTTCAAGTTTTTTTGAAATTTTTTTTGAAATTTTTTTTTGAATTTTTTTTTTCGATTTTTTTTTTGTTTCGAAATTTTTTTCTTTTGAAAATTTTTTTGACATTTTTTTAAAAATTTTTTTGAATTTTTTTTTTGAAAATTTTTTTTTGAAAATTTTTTTTTGAATTTTTTTTGGAATTTTTTTTTTTTAATTTTTTGAAATTTTTTAAAAAATTTTTTCGAATTTTTTTTTGAAATTGTTTTTTTTGAAATTTTTTTTTTTCTTTTTGAAATTTTTTTTAAAATTTTTTTTTGAAAATTTTTTTTTCGAAATTTTTTTTCGAAATTTTTTTTTTTATTTTTTTTTATTTTTTTTCGAATTTTTTTTTGAAATTTTTTCCGAAATTTTTTTTTTGAAAATTTTTTTTTTGAATTTTTTTTGGAATATTTTTTAATTTTTTTTTTAATTTTTTGAAATTTTTTAAAAAAATTTTTCGAATTTTTTCTTGATATTTTTTTTAATATTTTTTTTGGAGTTTTTTTTGAAATTTTTTTTAACATTTTTTTTTTTGAAATTTTTTTTTTTGAAATTTTTTAAAAATTTTTTTAAAATTTTTTTTTTTTGAAATTTTTTTTTTGAAAATTTCTTTTTTGATTTTTTTTCTAGATTTGTTTTTATTTTTTTTTCGAAATTTTTTTAAAATTTATTTTGAAATTTTTTTTAAACTTTTTTTTTGAATTTTTTTTTTCTAAATCTTTTTTCTAATTTTTTTAAATTTTTTTTCGAATTTTTTTTATGAAATTTTTTTTCGAAAAATTTTTTTTCGAAATTTTTTTTTCAATTTTTTTTTATTTTTTTCAAATTTTTTTTTTGAAATTTTTCATTGAAAAATTTTCGTTTTGAAATTTTTTTTTGAAATTTTTTTCTAATTTTTTGTTTATTTCTTTTCAAATATTTTTCTGTGAAATTTTTTTTTTGAAAAATTTTATTTTGAAATTTTTTTTCGAAAAATTTTCATTTTGAATTTTTTTTTATTTATTTTTTTTCAAATTTTCTTTTTGATTTTTTAAATTTTTTTTCGAATTTTTTTTTAAAATTTTTTAAAAATTTTTTTTTTGAAAATTTTTTTTTTGAAAATTTTTTTTTTGAAAATTTTTTTTTTGAAATTTTTGTTTTGATTTTTTTTCTAGATTTTTTTTTTATTTTTTTTCGATTTTTTTAAAAATTTATTTTGAAATTTTTTTTGAAACTTTTTTTTTTAAATTTTTTTTTCTAAATTTTTTTTTCTAAATTTTTTTTCTAATTTTTTTTATTTTTTTTTTCGAATTTTTTTTTTGAATTTTTTTTTTCTTTTTGAAATTTTTTTTAAAATTTTTTTTTTGATTTTTTTTTTTTTAAATTTTTTTTTTAATTTTTTTTTTAAAAATTTTTCTTAAATATTTTTTTTTTGATTTTTTTTCTAGATTTTTATTTTTTTTTCGAAATTTTTTTAAAATTTATTTTGAAATTTTTTTTTAAACTTTTTTTTTTGAAAATATTTTTTTCTAAATTTTTTTTTAATTTTTTTAAAATTTTTTTTTCAATTTTTTGAAAATTTTTTGATAATTATTTTTTTGAAATTTTTTTTTTCAAGTTTCTTGAAATTTTTTTGAAAATTTTTTTTTTTAATTTTTTTTTTCGAATTTTTTTTTTTTGAAAATTTTTTTGACGTTTTTTTTAAATTTTTTTTTAATTTTTTTTTTGAAATTTTTTCCGAAATTTCTTTTTTTGAAAATTTTTTTTTTGAATTTTTTTTGGATTTTTTTAAAAATTTTTTTTCATTTTTTGAAATTTTTTAAAAATTTTTTTCGATTTTTTTTTTGAAATTTTTTTCTAATTTTTTTTTTATTTTTTTTCAAATATTTTTCTGTGAAAATTTTTTTTTTGAAAAATTTTATTTTGAAATTTTTTTTTTTGAAAATTTTTTGATAATTTTTTTTTAATTTAAAAAAAAAAAAAAATTTTATTTTTTCTTTCAAAAATTTTTTTGAAATTTTTTTTAAAATTTTTTTTGAAATTTTTTTTTCTCAATTTTTTTTAAATTTTTTTTTTCTTTCGTTTTTTTTAAATATTTTTCTTTGAAAATTTTATTTTTGTAAAATTTAATTTTGATAATTTTTTTAAAATTTTTTGATAATTATTTTTTTGAAATTTTTAAAAAATTTTTTTTTGAGAATCATTTTTTCGAAAAATTGTTTTCGAATTTTCTTTTTTGAATTTTTTTTTGATTTTTTTTTGAATTTTTTTGAAAATTTTTTTTTGAATTTTTTTATTTGAAAATTTTTTGATAATTTTTTTTGAATTTTTTTTTTATTTTTTTAAATTTTTTCTTTCAAAAATTTTTTTTGAATTTTTTTTTGAAATTTTTTTCAAATTTTTTGAAAATTTTTTGATAATTATTTTTTTGAGATTTTTTTTTAAGTTTTTTTGAAATTTTTTTTGAAAATTTTTTTTGAATTTTTTTTTTCGAATTTTTTTTTTGTTTCGAAATTTTTTTCTTTTGAAAATTTTTTTGACGTTTTTTTTAAATTTTTTTTGAATTTTTTTTTGAAATTTTTTTTCTAAATTTTTTTTTTAATTTTTTGAAATTTTTTAAAAAATTTTTTCGAATTTTTTTTTGAAATTTTTTTAAAAAATTTTTTTTTGGAGTTTTTTTTAGAAATTTTTTTTTTTGATTTTTTTTGAATTTTTTTTTTATTTTTTTTCGAAATTTTTTTAAAATCTATTTTGAAATTTTTTTTGAAAATTTTTTTTTCTAAAATTTGTTTCTAATTTTTTAAAAAAATTTTTCGAATTTTTTTTTGAAATTTTTTTAAAAAATTTTTTTTTGGAGTTTTTTTTAGAAATTTTTTTTTTTGATTTTTTTTTGAATTTTTTTTTTATTTTTTTTCGAAATTTTTTTAAAATCTATTTTGAAATTTTTTTTGAAAATTTTTTTTTCTAAAATTTGTTTCTAATTTTTTTAATTTTTTTTCGAATTTTTTTTTCGAAAAATTTTCGTTTTGAATTTTTTTTTATTTTTTTTTGAAAATTTTTTTTCTAAATTTTTTTTCCAATTTTTTTTAATTTTTTTTCGAATTTTTTTTTGAAATTTTTTTTTTTAAATTTTCGTTTTAAATTTTTTTAAATTTTTTTTTTGAAAATTTCTTTTCGAAAAATTTTCGTTTTGAAATTTTTTTTCATTCTTCTCTTAAATTTTTTTGGAGGTTTTTTTTGAAATTTTTTTAAAATTTTTTTTTGAAATTTTTTTTCTTGAAATTTTTTTGATATTTTTTTTTGAGAATAATTTTTTCGAAAAATTGTTTTCGAATTTTCTTTTTTGAAATTTTTTTTGAAATTTTTTTTTTTATTTTTTGAAAATTTTTTGATAATTATTTTTTTGAAATTTTTTTTCAAGTTTTTTTGAAATTTTTTTTGAAATTTTTTTTTGAATTTTTTTTTTCGATTTTTTTTTTGTTTCGAAATTTTTTTCTTTTGAAAATTTTTTTGACATTTTTTTAAAAATTTTTTTGAATTTTTTTTTTGAAAATTTTTTTTTGAAAATTTTTTTTTGAATTTTTTTTGGAATTTTTTTTTTTTAATTTTTTGAAATTTTTTAAAAAATTTTTTCGAATTTTTTTTTGAAATTGTTTTTTTTGAAATTTTTTTTTTTCTTTTTGAAATTTTTTTTAAAATTTTTTTTTGAAAATTTTTTTTTCGAAATTTTTTTTCGAAATTTTTTTTTTTATTTTTTTTTATTTTTTTTCGAATTTTTTTTTGAAATTTTTTCCGAAATTTTTTTTTTGAAAATTTTTTTTTTGAATTTTTTTTGGAATATTTTTTAATTTTTTTTTTAATTTTTTGAAATTTTTTAAAAAATTTTTTCGAATTTTTTCTTGATATTTTTTTTAATATTTTTTTTGGAGTTTTTTTTGAAATTTTTTTTAACATTTTTTTTTTTGAAATTTTTTTTTTTGAAATTTTTTAAAAATTTTTTTAAAATTTTTTTTTTTTGAAATTTTTTTTTTGAAAATTTCTTTTTTGATTTTTTTTCTAGATTTGTTTTTATTTTTTTTTCGAAATTTTTTTAAAATTTATTTTGAAATTTTTTTTAAACTTTTTTTTTGAATTTTTTTTTTCTAAATCTTTTTTCTAATTTTTTTAAATTTTTTTTCGAATTTTTTTTATGAAATTTTTTTTCGAAAAATTTTTTTTCGAAATTTTTTTTTCAATTTTTTTTTATTTTTTTCAAATTTTTTTTTTGAAATTTTTCATTGAAAAATTTTCGTTTTGAAATTTTTTTTTGAAATTTTTTTCTAATTTTTTGTTTATTTCTTTTCAAATATTTTTCTGTGAAATTTTTTTTTTGAAAAATTTTATTTTGAAATTTTTTTTCGAAAAATTTTCATTTTGAATTTTTTTTTATTTATTTTTTTTCAAATTTTCTTTTTGATTTTTTAAATTTTTTTTCGAATTTTTTTTTAAAATTTTTTAAAAATTTTTTTTTTGAAAATTTTTTTTTTGAAAATTTTTTTTTTGAAAATTTTTTTTTTGAAATTTTTGTTTTGATTTTTTTTCTAGATTTTTTTTTTATTTTTTTTCGATTTTTTTAAAAATTTATTTTGAAATTTTTTTTGAAACTTTTTTTTTTAAATTTTTTTTTCTAAATTTTTTTTTCTAAATTTTTTTTCTAATTTTTTTTATTTTTTTTTTCGAATTTTTTTTTTGAATTTTTTTTTTCTTTTTGAAATTTTTTTTAAAATTTTTTTTTTGATTTTTTTTTTTTTAAATTTTTTTTTTAATTTTTTTTTTAAAAATTTTTCTTAAATATTTTTTTTTTGATTTTTTTTCTAGATTTGTTTTTATTTTTTTTTCGAAATTTTTTTAAAATTTATTTTGAAATTTTTTTTTAAACTTTTTTTTTTGAAAATTTTTTTTTCTAAATTTTTTTTCTAATTTTTTTTAATTTTTTTTCGATTTTTTTAAAAATTTATTTTGAAATTTTTTTTGAAACTTTTTTTTTGAATTTTTTTTTAATTTTTTCTTTCAAAAATTTTTTTGAAATTTTTTTTTAATTTTTTTTAAATTTATTTTTCAATTTTTTGAAAATTTTTTGATAATTATTTTTTTGAAATTTTTTTTTTCAAGTTTTTTGAAATTTTTTTTGAAAATTTTTTTTTTGAATTTTTTTTTTGAAAATTTTTTTGACGTTTTTTTTTTAATTTTTTTTGAATTCTTTTTTGGAATTTTTTTCCGAAATTTTTTTTTTGAAAATTTTTTTTTTGAATTTTTTTTGGATTTTTTTTAATTTTTTTTTTATTTTTTGAAATTTTTTAAAAAATTTTTTTCGATTTTTTTTTGAAATTTTTTTCTAATTTTTTTTTATTTTTTTTCAAATATTTTTCTGTGAAAATTTTTTTTTTGAAAAATTTTATTTTGAAATTTTTTTTTTTTGAATATTTTTTGATAATTTTTTTTTAATTTAAAAAAAAAAAATTCATTTTTTCTTTCAAAAAATTTTTGAAATTTTTTTTAAAATTTTTTTTTGAAATTTTTTTTGAAATTTTTTTTCTCAATTTTTTTTAAATTTTTTTTTTCTTTCGTTTTTTTTAAATATTTTTCTTTGAAAATTTTATTTTTGTGAAATTTAATTTTGATAATTTTTTTAAAATTTTTTGATAATTATTTTTTTGAAATTTTTTTAAAAATTTTTTTTTGAGAATCATTTTTTCGAAAAATTGTTTTCGAATTTTCTTTTTTGAATTTTTTTTGATTTTTTTTTGAATTTTTTTGAAACATTTTTTTTGAATTTTTTTATTTGAAAATTTTTTGATAATTTTTTTTGAATTTTTTTTTTATTTTTTTTAATTTCTTCTTTCAAAAATTTTTCTGAATTTTTTTTCGAAATTTTTTTAAAATTTTTTTTAAATTTTTTGAAAATTTTTTGATAATTATTTTTTTGAGATTTTTTTTTAAAAGTTTTTTTGAAATTTTTTTTGAAAATCTTTTTTTGAATTTTTTTTTTCGAATTTTTTTTTGTATCGAAATTTTTTTCTTTTGAAAATTTTTTTGACGTTTTTTTTTAAATTTTTTTTAAATTTTTTTTTGAAATTTTTTTTCTAAATTTTTTTTAAAATTTTTTGAAATTTTTTAAAAAAATTTTTCGAATTTTTTTTTTA
Organism: Chrysolina oricalcia; assembly: GCA_944452925.2. Taxonomy (NCBI): domain Eukaryota; kingdom Metazoa; phylum Arthropoda; class Insecta; order Coleoptera; family Chrysomelidae; genus Chrysolina; species Chrysolina oricalcia. The sequence continues at coordinate 30,447,057 of OX101824.2, forward strand.
TATTATTTTTAAAAATTTTTTTTTGGAGTTTTTTTTTGAAATTTTTTTTTTCTTTTTGAAATTTTTTTTTTAATTTTTTTTCTGAAAATTTTTTTTTTGATTTTTTTTGAATTTTTTTAAAATTTTTTTTCGAAATTTTTTTAAAATCTATTTTGAAATTTTTTTTGAAACTTTTTTTTTTGAAAAATTTTCATTTTGAATTTTTTTTTATTTTTTTTTTAAATTTTTTTTCGGAAGTTTTTTTTCAAATTTTCTTTTTGATTTTTTCAATTTTTTTTTTCAATTTTTTTTCGAATTTTTTTTTTTAATTTTTTAAAAATTTTTTTTTTGAAAATTTTTTTTTTGAAAATTTTTTTTTTGAAATTTTTTTTTTTGAAATTTTTGTTTTGATTTTTTTTCTAGAATTTTTTTTTCATTTTTTTTCGATTTTTTTTAAAATTTATTTTGAAATTTTTTTTGAAACTTTTTTTTAAAATTTTTTTTTCTAAATTTTTTTTTCTAAATTTTTTTTCTAATTTTTTTTATTTTTTTTTTCGAATTTTTTTTTTGAATTTTTTTTTTCTTTTTGAAATTTTTTTTTAAATTTTTTTTTTGAAATTTTTTTTTTTGAATTTTTTTTTTAAATTTTTTTTTTGAAAATTTTTTTTTTGAAAATTTTTTTTTTGATTTTTTTTCTAGATTTGTTTTTATTTTTTTTTCGAAATTTTTTCAAAATTTATTTTGAAATTTTTTTTTAAACTTTTTTTTTTGAAAATTTTTTTTTCTAAATTTTTTTTCTAATTTTTTTTAATTTTTTTTCGATTTTTTTTAAAATTTATTTTGAAATTTTTTTTGAAACTTTTTTTTTTTAATTTTTTTTAAATTTTTTCTTTCAAAAATTTTTTTGAAATTTTTTTTTTCAAGTTTTTTGAAATTTTTTTTGAAAATTTTTTTTTTTAATTTTTTTTTTTCGAATTTTTTTTTTGAAAATTTTTTTGACGTTTTTTTTAAATTTTTTTGAATTCTTTTTTTGAAATTTTTTCCGAAATTTTTTTTTTTTGAAAATTTTTTTTTTGAATTTTTTTTGGATTTTTTTTAAATTTTTTTTTTATTTTTTGAAATTTTTTAAAAAATTTTTTCGATTTTTTTTTTGAAAATTTTTTCTAATTTTTTTTTATTTTTTTTCAAATATTTTTCTGTGAAAATTTTTTTTTTGAAAAATTTTATTTTGAAATTTTTTTTTTTGAAAATTTTTTGATAATTTTTTTTAAATTTTTTTTAAAAAAAATTTTTATTTTTTCTTTCAAAAATTTTTTTGAAATTTTTTTTTAAATTTTTTTTGAAACTTTTTTCTAATTTTTTTAAATTTTTTTTCAAATATTTTTCTGTGAAAATTTTTTTTTTGAAAAATTTTATTTTGAAATTTTTTTTTTTGAAAATTTTTTGATAATTTTTTTTAAATTTTTTTTTTTTAAAATTTTATTTTTTCTTTCAAAAATTTTTTTGAAATTTTTTTTAAAATTTTTTTTGAAATTTTTTTTGAAATTTTTTTTTCTCAATTTTTTTAAAATTTTTTTTTCTTTCGTTTTTTTTAAATATTTTTCTTTGAAAATTTTATTTTTGTAAAAGTTAATTTTGATAATTTTTTTAAAATTTTTTGATAATTATTTTTTTGAAATTTTTTAAAAAATTTTTTTTGAGAATCATTTTTTCGAAAAATTGTTTTCGAATTTTCTTTTTTGAATTTTTTTTGATTTTTTTTTTAATTTTTTTGAAAATTTTTTTTTGAATTTTTTTATTTGAAAATTTTTTGATAATTTTTTTTGAATTTTTTTTATTTATTTTAATTTTTTCTTTCAAAAATTTTTTTGAATTTTTTTTCGAAATTTTTTTAAAATTTTTTTTTAATTTTTTGAAAATTTTTTGATAATTATTTTTTTGAAATTTTTTTTGGAAATTTTTTTTTGAATTTTTTTTTTCGAATTTTTTTTTGTTTCGAAATTTTTTTCTTTTGAAAATTTTTTTGACGTTTTTTTTTAATTTTTTTTAAATTTTTTTTTGAAATTTTTTTTCTAAATTTTTTTTTTAATTTTTTGAAATTTTTTAAAAAATTTTTTCGAATTTTTTTTTGATATTATTTTTAAAAATTTTTTTTTGGAGTTTTTTTTTGAAAATTTTTTTTTTCTTTTTGAAATTTTTTTTTTAATATTTTTTTTGAAAATTTTTTTTTTTTTAAATTTTTTTTTGATTTTTTTTGAATTTTTTTCTAATTTTTTTTTCGAAATTTTTTTAAAATCTATTTTGAAATTTTTTTTTTCTAAAATTTGTTTCTAATTTTTTAAATTTTTTTTCGAATTTTTTTTCGAAAAATTTTCATTTTGAATTTTTTTTATTTTTTTTTGAAAATTTTTTTTTCTAAATTTTTTTTCCAATTTTTTTTAATTTTTTTGAATATTTTTTTTTGAAATTTTTTTTCGAAAAATTTTCGTTTTGAATTTTTTTAAAATTTTTTTTTGAAAATTTCTTTTCGAAAAATTTTCGTTTTGAATTTTTTTTTCATTCTTCTCTTAAATTTTTTTTGGAGGTTTTTTTTGAAATTTTTTTTAAAATTTTTTTTGAAATTTTTTTTCTTGAAATTTTTTTGATATTTTTTTTTGAGAATCATTTTTTCGAAAAATTGTTTTCGAATTTTCTTTTTTGAAATTTTTTTGAAATTTTTTTTTTAATTTTTTGAAAATTTTTTGATAATTATTTTTTTGAAATTTTTTTTCAAGTTTTTTTGAAATTTTTTTTGAAAATTTTTTTTGAATTTTTTTTTTCGATTTTTTTTTGTTTCGAAATTTTTTTCTTTTGAAAATTTTTTTGACATTTTTTTAAAAATTTTTTTGAATTTTTTTTTTGAAATTTTTTTTTTGAAAATTTTTTTTTGAATTTTTTTTTGAATTTTTTTTTTTTTTAATTTTTTGAAATTTTTTAAAAAAATTTTTCGAATTTTTTTTTGAAATTGTTTTTTGGAGTTTTTTTTGAAATTTTTTTTTTCTTTTTAAAATTTTTTTTAAAATTTTTTTTTGAAAATTTTTTTTTCGAAATTTTTTTTCGAAATTTTTTTTTTTATTTTTTTTTATTTTTTTTCGAATTTTTTTTTGAAATTTTTTCCGAAATTTTTTTTTTGAAAATTTTTTTTTTGAATTTTTTTTGGAATATTTTTTAATTTTTTTTTTAATTTTTTGAAATTTTTTAAAAAATTTTTTCGAATTTTTTTTTGATATTTTTTTTAATATTTTTTTTGGAGTTTTTTTTGAAATTTTTTTTAACATTTTTTTTTTGAAATTTTTTTTTTTGAAATTTTTTTAAAATTTTTTTAAAATTTTTTTTTTTGAAATTTTTTTTTTGAAAATTTCTTTTTTGATTTTTTTTCTAGATTTGTTTTTATTTTTTTAAAATTTTTTTTTTCTAAATTTTTTTTCTAATTTTTTTAAATTTTTTTTCGAATTTTTTTTATGAAATTTTTTTTCGAAAAATTTTTTTTCGAAATTTTATTTCGAAATTTTTTTTTCAATTTTTTTTTATTTTTTTCAAATTTTTTTTTTTGAAATTTTTCATTGAAAAATTTTCGTTTTGAAATTTTTTTTTGAAATTTTTTTCTAATTTTTTGTTTATTTCTTTTCAAATATTTTTCTGTGAAATTTTTTTTTTGAAAAATTTTATATTGAAATTTTTTTTCGAAAAATTTTCATTTTGAATTTTTTTTTATTTATTTTTTAATTTTTTTTTCGGAAGTTTTTTTTCAAATTTTCTTTTTGATTTTTTAAATTTTTTTTCGAATTTTTTTTTTAAATTTTTTAAAAATTTTTTTTTTTGAAAATTTTTTTTTTGAAAATTTTTTTTTTGAAAATTTTTTTTTTGAAATTTTTGTTTTGATTTTTTTTCTAGATTTTTTTTTTATTTTTTTTCGATTTTTTTAAAAATTTATTTTGAAATTTTTTTTGAAACTTTTTTTTTTACATTTTTTTTTCTAAATTTTTTTTTCTAAATTTTTTTTCTAATTTTTTTTATTTTTTTTTTCGAATTTTTTTTTTGAATTTTTTTTTTTTTTTGAAATTTCTTTTGAAATTTTTTTTTTTGAAATTTTTTTTTTTTAATTTTTTTTTAATTTTTTTTTTTAATTTTTCTTGAAAATTTTTTTTTTGATTTTTTTTCTAGATTTGTTTTTATTTTTTTTTCGAAATTTTTTTAAAATTTATTTTGAAATTTTTTTTTAAACTTTTTTTTTTGAAAATTTTTTTTTCTAAATTTTTTTTCTAATTTTTTTTAATTTTTTTTCGATTTTTTTAAAAATTTATTTTGAAATTTTTTTTGAAACTTTTTTTTTGAATTTTTTTTTTATTTTTTCTTTCAAAAATTTTTTTGAAATTTTTTTAAAATTTTTTTTAAATTTTTTTTTCAATTTTTTGAAAATTTTTTGATAATTATTTTTTTGAAATTTTTTTTTTCAAGTTTTTTGAAATTTTTTTTGAAAATTTTATTTTTGAATTTTTTTTTTTCAAATTTTTTTTTTGAAAATTTTTTTGACGTTTTTTTTAAATTTTTTTTTATTTTTTTTAAAATTTTTTTTTCGAAATTTTTTTTAAATTTTTTTTTAAATTTTTTTTTTGAAAATTTTTTTTTTGAAATTTTTTTTTCGAAAATTTTTTCGAAATTTTTTTGAATTTTTTCTTTGAAATTTTTTTTTTTGAAATTTTTTTTCCATTTTTTTTTCAATTTTTTTTAAATTTTTTTTTTAAATTTTTTTTTAATTTTTTTTTTGAAATTTTTTTTTTTATTTTTTTTATGAAATTTTTTTAAAATTTTTTTTTTTTTTTTTTTTGAATTTTTTTTTTATTTTTTTTATATTTTTTTGAGATTTTTTTTTAAAATTTTTTTTGAAATTTTTTTTTTGAAACTTTTTTTGAAATTTTTTTGAAATTTTTTTTTTATTTTTTTTTGAATTTTTTTTTTTTTTATTTTTTTGAGATTTTTTTTTAATTTTTTTTGAAATTTTTTTTTTTGAAAATTTTTTTGAAATTTTTTTTAAATTTT